>JACAXG010000002.1:25188063-25471586 GCA_018881555.1 Amblyornis subalaris | reverse complement strand
TTCCTTTCCGTTCCTTTCCTTTCCTTCTGTCTTTCTGTCTTTGTTTCTACCTTTCTTTCTGTCTTTCCCTCTCTCACTCTCTCCACAGCCTCTTCCCATTTGTCTCTTTCCTCTCTCTTTTGCCTACTGCCCCAGGCTCATGTCATCTTCCCTGACTTTTTAAAAACGTTTTAAAGTGTAATTGTGACAAGCTAGTGAGGTAATTTGGAAAATCTCCCAGCACTCCAGCAATGCTGTGGTAAAAATCTGAAATACCCACAGTTCACAGTTGCTACAATGGCATACCTGCCATCTGTTTGTTCTCTCACCTGCAAGCCTGTTCACATGTTAAAATCTTCATGTSTCTAAAATCATGCACACTGTTAAGCTTCATAAAGGCATGAAATGTGAGACACAAGTAATAGCAACCTACCTATATGACAGCATTTGCACTAGGATTTTCTTGTTGCCTTAGGTGGAGTTGAAGTATTTGCTTTTGTATCCCCATCTTTAGGGGAAAATTATTTAATTTTTACCTTTTTGTTTGACTCAGAATCTGAAGTTTGTGCTGTTCAAGTATCCTGACTATCATTTTAAAGTGCCCCAGACTTTTGATAGCTGGACAATCTTACACTAAAGTTGTGTTATACTAAAAGAATTCAGGAGTATGGTCAGAGTATGGTCAGTGGAGTGCTAGAGTACTCAGTAAATTTTGAAGACAGATGTGCTATGAAAATACCTAAGTGATTACACGGAGTAGATATGGTAGATGACACAACAACCCCTGGCTGAAACTGGCTTCCAATCCTAATTATGTTGCAAGTGATTCATTCCAACTTTCCAATTCAATGTGTCATAAATGCACCAAGTAATTGCTATAGATGGAATTTCTGCCCTGCAGCTGCTAAGGTGCAGTCACTGGACTTAAAACAGTGATGTTCTCTAGCACTCCAACTGGGCTTACAAAGGCGAAGTACCTCCAGCATGTGCAGGTGCTCAGTATTTAGCCTGGCACAAAGTTGCACCATTTATCAGGCACTGTGTTAACAGGGTGCCCCAGAGTATTGTGTTCCTAGGAAACGATTTCTTCCTCTTTCCCTTCTGCTCTCTTCACATCATCCTGCTAAACCCAGCTCCACCATACACCTCAAAATAGTTGCTACAAATCTCGCTTGCAACAGGGCAGCAAAACCTTGCCAGTGTCAGAGAATGGAAGACGGTGCTGAACAGCAAGGCAGTTTCTGCTGAGGCAATACTGGCTGTTTCTATTTTCACTTCCAGCATCCCCTGCAAGCTGTACCTATCTTTCTCCTCCTGGCCTCTTCCTGCAGCTCTGTTCTATCCCTGACCACAGGTGGAATAATCAGACCCCTGCTTGGCACAAACCCTCGTGTTTGGGGAAGTAGATATCAATTTTGCCTGTACAACAGGTAGTTTTGAACTGGTTCTTGTTACTTAGTCATGAGCTTCAAATCTGAGCTCAAAAAATATGATTTATGTCAGTTCTCTCTGCATCTTCATCAGCAGATAGCACTGTCCCTTAGTTCACCATCCTTTCATAAACCTAGTATTGCCTGAGATGAGAGAGCACACAGGGAGTAYATGCATTCCTTAAGGACTAATTATTTAAAGTTGGCTTCCAGCATTTTTTGTCCATATAGTCTGGGGCCAAAAGACATATCTCTCCTTAGTGTTTAGGAGATGCTAGATAAAGAAAAGTTGAAAAAAGCCTGCTGAGTGCTGTAATTGCTGACACATTCCTGTGGTATACTTGATCATTAGAACAGCTCACTTAAAACAATATTTTCTTCATAGAAAGGAAGTTAGTAATCGAGTTGTTGTGCTTCTCTGCTTTGCATTTTAACTTTAAATATTCAGCTGGCATTCAATGTATGGTTACTGGTTACCAGAGCATGTTGATTCAAATTTTCCTTACCCAACTGCAAGCTGATTTTGTTGAATGCTGTTTAAGCACTTGATTGCTGCAGATTTTCATGTATGGGCCTTTTGGATTTTRGTCATGAATGTGGGCCATTTTAAAATGCTGTAATCTCTAATTGCACTGTGATTAAAATGGCTGTGACACAGATTTGGATTTGGTCAAGTCTATCCCCAAACCACAGTGACCAAAATGAACTGGTTGTAGAAACCATGCAAGGAAATACGTTATGTAAAATACAAATCTAGTTCTGAAGTATATGAGGCTGAGTGGAGTCTTGCCAAAACAACCTGTTTTACTGTCTGGGGATGAACTAAACTTGTATTATTCATAAGTTTCAAGTGTTTGCGGCCAGAATGTAAAGTGATGCAGGGAAACAGTAGCCTACACAAGTCCTACTTTATCCCTCTAAGCTGATAACCCGAGTTGTTCCCACTATGGTCTTGTCACTCCCCAACACTCAGTGTAATTCTGCTGGCCCAGTCATTCTCAGTCTCTGCTGTGAAACGCCATCATCCCATTGTTGCCTTCACTGCACAACAGCATGTGAGCCTCACCTGAATCCCAAGCTCTTCTCTCTGAGCTACTCTTCCTGCTCAGGCTGCCTGTGCCTCGGCTTTTTTTGGCACTTTGGAAACTGGCGGAATGCATTCAGAAGGGTTTATGTGATGGAAGTGAAATGAAAAGGGAAAAAGATCATCTGTCTTCTGTGAAACAATGTTCTAGTAGAAAGGGCTCTTCTTGAAAAAGCTTAGAGTTAGTTACCATCTTCCATGAAACTTCTATGAAAAAGATTCTGCTCCAAGAAAATATAGAATATGGACTTCATTGGGAGTCATCTGATCCCTCTTCGAGTTAGGTGTCTTGTCCACATTTGCCATTTCTGCTCCTTTGGAAGGAAGGACACCCACACCTGAGTAAAGAAATTCAGTGCACCTATCCAAAACATCTGCTTTAAGATGGGGTTACCTGTGTCTCTAGAAGTTGTATAGACAATTAACTTTGGCAAGGTGCTAAAGTTTTATGTCTTGGGTTAGGTCAGCTGAATCCTGCATCAAAAGAGTAATTACAGTAGCTCTTAAAGAGTACGTGGGACAGGAGAGGATTGTATTTCTAAGCAGGAATTTACAAAACTATTTATTATGAGATTATTATTTTTCAACACTATAAAATTAGGAAGTGAATAAAGTCCTACTGGCTGAGTTAAACCTATGTGCCTCACTTAGTAAAAGTCACTGTCTTTTTTATTACAGAAATGGAAAATGAATACCACAAAATACTGCTGGAAAATCCCAAAATAATTAATGCAGATGTAAGTTGCCTGGGCATGTCAGTTAAAACTTTAAATCCTGCATACATTATTTAAAAGACAAGTTAAATCTCACAAAACTACTAAGATCCATTAAAAGAGATGTGTACTCATAAAAGTCATCTAGCCTGTGGACTAGAACTTTTGTCAGCAGTGACTCCCTGTGCTCCTTGGTGTTGTTGAATGAAATGCATATCCCTGCCATGAAATACTGAGTTCACACCATACCCAGACTTTTTTGTGAGATCTGTACTCTTTCAATATTACTTGAGAACAATTTTTAAGCAGTATTCRAAGTCCCATGAGGTCTGATGAGATACGATTCTTCCATGAATTAACACAGAAATAATAGGTAAGTCTGGACTGATCACCTAACTTCCTCTGTGGGACAAAAGAAATTAAAATTCACAAGGAGAGTCATCTCATCCTGAAAAAGGCACATAAACAACTGGCAAACTCTTTCTATAAAGGATGTGAGGGTACATATTTAGGTGAATAAAATTTTGGTTAGTGTAATGTCAGGCAAGATGAACAGAACACTCCTCTTTTCAGGTTAGTGGAACATAACCCTTGCAAAGCAAATCTGCAATCAGACGGCTGGAAGTTGTTSAGCAGTACCATGTCTGATGCCTTACTTCAAACTTTTATCACATGAAATTATTTCCAAGAAGTCTAATTAAAAGAGGATTAAAAATTTCAGCTGATATTTGCAGATGTTCACATATTGCCCTACTTCTATAGACATACACCTCTGCTTGCTTCACCTTTTGTTGTTTGAGATCCATTTTTAGTCCAATTGTTCTTAGAAATTGTTCACACTGTAGAACATTAAACTGCACTGGCAGCTGAGGAAGAATGACAGCAAAAAAACTCCAACATGGATTTCTTGAAGCTCCAGTTTTCTTTTAGACACTGTTATAATGCTATTAGATTGATTTTCAAGCCAGGCTTCAAAAGAGTAATCCAATAACAGAACTGCTTAAAATTTAATTGTTAAGTGGAGCAATTATTGCGTAGTGTGAATGTCTCGAGTTCAGCCTTCCAGTGCTTTCTGAGCTTGAAATGCATTGTACCAACAAATGGCCTCCCAATTTAATGTAAGCAAAACCTTCTACTGGCATAAATTTTTCTGTAGTCACCATGAGGGAAAGAAAAAGGGAAGGATGGGGTTGATTCTCCTTCCACTATGTCTCAGATATTGTTTATTCTGCAATGCATTATTTGTTTTAGCTTGGTATTTCTTTTTAATACGTCCTTGCTAGTCTAGACTGCTACAGTTTTAAGCCTCACAGGGAAACTTTAGTAAGTTATGAATAACCAGGGAGTGGGATTTCAATGTAATTCAGGAATGAGAACTAAGCAAAGAAGAATATTCAACCTTTTCATGGAAGGATTGAGTATTCTTTTCAAAGTCATATATCAAAAAGCCACATACAATGGAAACATTCTCTCTCCCTAGAACATAAAAGAAGAGGGAACTGCCTGTTATGTGTTCTGAAATGATCCCTTTTCATTACAACTTCAGAATTTTTCTCTCTGGGGATCGCTAACTTCAAACCATGAAGAAAGGGAGAAACGACATCATACTATTTCCATTAAAAGCAGCCATGTGTAACCTATATTTTTTCCTTTCCTCTTTTTCCCCCCATTTCACAATAATATTTGCATTCCAAAAAACTTTGTCTCTTTTTTTTTTATGCACTGAGGTTAAGCAAATGAGGTTGCTGCTGACAGTGTTGTTCATACCACTTGCATGCTCCTTGTTTTGAGCCAGCACGAGAGAAACTGTTATGTCTGTGTGAAATTCATTAGAAAACAAAACATTCCATCTTTCTTCATTTGGCCTGGTGCTTCTTGCTTACCATAATTAAGTTACAAGAAAATCATCTTACACACTAGAAATACAAAATTCTCTCAGTCTTGTAAATGTACAAGCTAGAATTGATTTGATTTTTTTTGAATGGTCCTATATACAGTGTATTCAGAAAAATCCCGCATTTGAACAGTCAGAAAAGAAATAAGTGATTCAGAGAAAACAGAAGAAATCTGGAGAAAAGGGAATACATATGATAAGGCAAAGGTTTTGTCTAACTTTTAATAGAGTGAAGAAATATAAAATTAACAGAGAACAGCCACTATAACACAAGGAATATAAAAGAAAAAGCAACATGGTTCCAGAGGAATTCTTCCAGGTTCAATGAGACTGAATCAAGAAGCTGACTTTGGATTTATCAATATTAGAAATATAAAATTACTGTAGGAAGAGTTTAGAGAAGAGAGATACAAACTGAGTGTGAGACATAGACTAAAAAATGAAAGGGAAAACAGCCCTTACCATTCACATATTGTTCTCTAGATGTTCAAAGCGGTGTACAGACATTATTCATTAACTCCACTATAATATCTGTTTAAGGCAAATAGATTTTTAATTACCTTTTTACAAATCAGGACACTAAAGCAAAAATGTAAAATAGCTGGACTAGGGACCTCATAATGGGATGAGACCATTGTAGTCTCATTCTTCTGTTTATCTCACCCAGATGATAATAGACTACTAAACAAAAGACCTGTCTGAAATATACTATGTAATGAACATTTTCTATTTTCCACAGTCAAATCACAGTAATTACAGGGCCCATTCTTTATGAATTTCTGAAATGTGAGCTATCAGATAAAAAAGAAAAAGATAATGGTATAAAAATATTAAAAAGTTAGAAAAAGTTATATTAAAAATTACATGTTTTATAAATAAAAGATAATGTGAAAACATTCAGATGGATTTGTCTGGAGGCCTGAGATGATCTATCAAAGCATATTTTACCAATCCTGTTGCTGCACTTACTTAAGCCTGGACTCCTCCGCTATACTGACAAAATGGTGCTAAATAACATCTAAAGCAATTCACGGATTACAAGCAAAATTAGCAAGTGTATTTAACATCTGCATGTTGATGCAGCTGTATGTTGTTTGATGTAACTTGCTGAAACCTTGAAATTACTGACCTTTGCAACGTACACAGGGCAATTGCATTTCTGCAGCCACACAGAGTTAGCACAACTCCATGAAAGAGATCTGTATACATAGCTGGAATTGCTAGTGAATATAAGGAAAAAATTGTTGCGAGTTCATTAAAAAAGTCATCTTCTTAGTGAGTGGAGTCTAAATCCTGTTATGAGGGTTGAAATTAAAAGGCACTCTACAGATGTTCATAGTTAGTATCAGTATGAAGAAAATGGCACAGTACAATATGTTTGAACAGGATGTAAGATTGCTATTGTCTCATCCTGTTTGCTAGAATAACAACACAGTATAGCAGCACTAATTTTGCTAAAGACAAATATTGTCTTTTCTGTAATTTAGGAGAATAAGATTGAGTACTGAAAACACTTCGGTTTCTTCCTGGTGCTTCCAAAGACTAAGGCATGAGTATGTTTCTTATGGTGTTCATTGATTCATTCTTGTATCTATATTGGTTTTCAAAATGTTTTCAAAAATGTTTGCTGAATAGCTATGGGAAGTGATCTGAATGTCCAGTATACTCTAAGTGATGTTAGATTTTTCCTTTGTTTTATGAAAACTGTGTTCTCTATTATCCCCAGCCTTTAAGTGGTTTATGATCTTTTCCCACTGCAAATCATCTGCAAAATTGATTAATATGCTTTCTTCCAGTCATTCCTGAAACTATTGCACACAGAAAACCCCCAGAAGGCACCTTCTCTCAATTAGCACTGGGTTTTTTTTGAAGGCATTTCTCTGCATTCCCATACTACAGATTATGACATCAAACAATTGAGATTAGGATCAGAGTCTGAACAAGCAGGAAGGACATATGTTCTTAGGGGAAAAGATCTCACACACAGAGATATTTTCAGTAAATGGCAGATTATAAAAGCTCAGCAAAAGCCCAGGCTTTAAACTGGCTTATTTTAAATGCTGTTCATTCCTCTGCCACTTTTAAAGCAACATTTGGTCTTCATGAACATAGTAAACCAAGAGCATGTAACCCAGTCAGCCCTGACAAAAGTCTAGTAGGCACCTCTTATTCATGTGGAAGCTTTTGCCAGAACCCCACGCACAGTGTTGCCAGCTTTTACCATGTTTTCCTGAGGAATTGAGGTGACTTGCTCTCTATTTAGACTTCAAATAGCTCTAAGATGGCCAAGAAGAGCCATTTCTTATGGTTCATCTCCTTTATTTATGCCTCCAGAGGAAGATCAAACCAGGCATGGGCAGAGAGGCAGAAGATGACAGAAAGCTTTTCCTGAAGGAAGGCAATTTTGGCCATCATGCTTCTGTCCATTCAAGTTGTCTTTTCTTCTTGCATGAGTAAGGATGGGAGGAGGCAGGGATGCCACCTAGCCACAAGCCTCTCCTTCCCAGCACTGGTGAGGAAGCAAGGAGGTGAAAAAAAGGCTAAATTCCCCCAAACTCTGCATTGTGATTTTGGATCCTTTTTAGGTGTACTAAGGCACAGAAGTAGAAGACTTATCCTTATTCTAGAGTTCCTGCTTTATTGAGAGCCCCATATTTCTTGGGTATGGAGCACTGAGATAAGATGAAAAATAACCCCACTTCCTGTCACTGCGGTGGTTCTTATCTTTTGCATAGTGCCATGGTCAAAGACAGGCTTCCAGGCAGAGGCCAAGCTCCTCATGTCCAAAGTTAGGCACCAACAGATTATTTTTTAATAGAAAAGGTAGCAATATGAATCATGATTAATGAGAGCTAATATATCATTCTATAGATTTTTTTTAACGTGATTTTTAAATTGATGGCAACATAAAAGCACGTTTGATATAGACAAGAGGGCACATTGATGATGTAGAGTAGGACAAATTATTTAGAAAGGTGGTCTCAGTGTTTAGATATCAAAAATGTTTGTTTAGTTCAGATACCTTGATTTTGGGGGCCCACTTGCCTTCTAGTTATCTACTTAAAACAGGTATAAACTTATTGAAACAAAAGTGGGTGTAATGATATTAGAAATTAGGGCCTGTATTTTGAGAGTGAGTTATATTTTTTTAGAAATGAAAAATTCTACAATTTTGGGATCCCTTTGGTCTCCCAAAGCCAAGACCTCCTTGGCATTTTCCTCAGTGATGCACCTTTGTCCAATAAAAAAAAAAGCTACACGAGTGGTGAGATGCTTTGAGCATTCCTTATTTCCATGGTTAATAACACAAGAGCTGCATAACAACAGAAGCAACAAAGCAGTTTAACTCACCCACATTATTAGGAAAGACCTATTTGTCTAGTCTTAGTACTTTAAAATGTACGTGTTGTTTCCAATCACAGCTATCCCTGACTGAAACTGTAAGAGAGTGGAACCAGCCAGGAGAGTGTAGTGAGAAGTGTATTTTAACCTTTTCTTGTCACTTGAAGGATTTTCTGTTTTCTACATAAAATCTAAGCTAATATGTATTTTTAGGGTTTTTTAAAAATTACAGCATTTGCACTGCCTACATAAAAGAACATTTTATTAGTTCACCTGACATTTTATATAAACTCTGAGCACATTGTGACCTTCCTAATAAGCAAAATAGTAATTTTTAGAACATGTTTCAATCAATGTAAAACTTACAGAGTGATCAGATGGAAATGTTTGTCTCTTAAAATACTACCAGTAAACGGTATGCTTAACCACTTAATTCCCTTTCTGCTAGAATTCAAAGGAAACAATTGATCTGATCCAAATGTTTATTCATACTTAGAGGAGAAATCTATCTTAAGACAAAGAAAATACTTTAATTCTGTGGTCTGGTCCTATATTGTCTGGACATCTGAAAATATCATTCTAACATTTCCCCTGAAAGGGATTCTTTCATACAGAAAACCAAAAGAAAAGGAAGTGGGAAGTTTGTTGGGCAGTGCTTATTTTTTGCAAACCTACAAACCCGGGCTAGAGTTGGTTTATTGGGTCAGATGATACTTCATCACATGAAAAAACATCTTTAAGAAATTAAGCACATCCTAGTGGCTTAGTATGAGCATTCCATTTATATTTGAATGAATTAAACAATGCGTTTTCTTGAGAGGCAAAAGGAAACTTTCTTTCCCCTACTCTTCTGATGTTTAATTTTAAAGTTTTCCAACCGCATATGGTTGATCTGCTGGAGCAATGAAACCAAGAATAAGAATTTAGCACTATAATTTCATGAACATTAGGAGACATAAGGGCCCACTGTTAAGTGGTTGACCCAGAAATCAATCTCTTGACTATCAATGCTTACTAGTTAAAAAGAATGTGATTTAATTGATTGTAGCATCCTTCATTATGCCATGGATTAGAAGCTGAGATAGCAATTATCATGTAAGAAAGCAGAAGGTAGAGTACAAATGAGAGAGTTAAGGTAGCATATGGAAAGACAAAAGACAAATGTTGTTGTATACAGGTTTACTACCACCTGGAAAAACAGAAATACAATGTAGTTAAGATAGGACATTCTCCTGGAAGCAGGAGAGGCGAACAGCATTTTTGAGGACAACCCTGAACTATGTATACTGATGTCTAAGAAGCTTGAGATTGTTAAAATAAAAGGAAGATGGAAATAAAGAGCTAATTCCTCTGCTTCTACAAGGTAACAGCCCACTAACAAGAAGGGAATGACATAGGCATAGGAGGGCTTGAGTTCACGCTGATGTGTTTATCTGATTTTTTTTCTACTCCCGAGACTCACAGAAAATTCAGAAAAGAATTGAAAAAAGTAGATTATTTTGGTAGCCTCCTTCTCAAAATGGAAATCTTTCTTCAAAGGTCAAACACTATCTTGTTCCTCTTCCCCTTGGAAAATTCACAGAAAACCCCAGAAAAGTTCCACTTTCCTAACTTTGGCTTGTAGATATTCATGGAAATTGATCTGTGTGAACAATAACACAGGCAAAATTTGGGGTAGGAGAACTGAATTATACTTAGGCTGAAGACTGAATACAAAGTGAGGCAAAAGTGAATTAAAAGAATTAACAGTTTATTTGAATTCTGCAGGCAGAGGGACAGCAAGTCAATAAAGTCAAAGAGAGATGAAGCTCCTTAGCAAATAACATATGGTCTGACTGCAGTTTTCTAGGCACTTTGAAGTCCAGTGAGTATGGCTTTAGGAGGCCACTAAAATGAGAATTACAGTAGCTGATGCAGGAAATAATTATGGTGTGACCAAGAAGGATTTTTATGGAGATGGAACCTGGTAACCTTTCAGAAAATGTATCAGAAATTCAAATATGGGATTTTTTTTTTTGGTCAAAGAATAATCACAGATTTGTAGTTTCAGAAGTTCAAACTTGAGATACAGAGAGTAGAATTGATGTCTCAGTGGTGGAACCTTTTACTGACAAAATAGTTTCATTCAGAAAAATATAGTACAGAGAGAAGCTGAAAATCCTGGCAAAAAAAAGGTAGGGTATGGAGATAGCAGAGAGGTACTTTTCTATTTAAAGAGGGATCTTCAGCTGTTGTTTATGAGTACTCATAATAAATTCGTTTGTTGAGCACACAGTGAGAACTTCTTGTTCTTGGTTTTACTCATATCTCTCTAGCATTTTTCATTCCTACTTAAGGCTTTACTTCTCCCTGTCTTTTCCTTGACAGAGTGTGCAAGGTGCTTCTTTTTCTTTCTCACAGGTGAGTCATGGCTAGCGTCAGCCTTAGTCATCCTTTGCACACAGAAAAAAAATTATATTAGCCTTTAATCATCTGGTTTTTCTCTTACAATTCTTAACTCACAGAAGCAAAGTTCCTAAAGCACATGCCAACTCATCCAAAAGTATGAATTATAGTTGCACTTTGTCTATGGAAATACATTTCTACAAAGCATGAAATGCAGATGTACTCAGTTTACACACACCACTGACAGATATCACTAAAAGCAGGGTAGACGAATTAAACATGATGGCATTTTCATTATTGTCACCTCCTTCTATATCCTAGACTTTTATACAAGATGTAATAAAATCTAGTGGCAGCTTTGCAGTACAGTACATTGACCAGGATTTAAAGCTTTAAAATTTAAATAAAATATTCTTTCTCTGAAATAATACTTTTGTCCTAAAAGTATTTAAGTATTGATTAGCAAATATTTTTGTCCCAAGCGTAACAAGGTCTGTGGTTTTTTGCTTGTTTTTATTTTACAAAATGTACACATTTTTAGGATAATACCCATCTTACATGTAATTATGTACTTATCCTTCTATTTTTCAATTAAAAGATAATGGTGGAAAAATTTCAGTTGCTCTATCATCTCTAGATTTCCCACTTATATGAGAGGTAAAACATTTTTGAAACGGTACTCTCTATCCACACCTTGTCAGCACTTTATTTTTTCAGCCTGAATAAATTGGACCCATCAAAAGACTTTGTGTTACTCTTCTTGTTTCATCCTATGCTAGTCTCATCACTTCATGACACACACCTCTTCCTTCCTTCAACAGTTCCCTTCAACATTTCTACAGTACTTTCTGACTGTAGAATCAGGTCCCTGATTTTGAGATCTGTTAATATAATTTAGTGATCCTAAAGACCTGACTTTCCTTTTGTACTTATCTAAACTCCATTTTCAACTCTTTTGACACTATTCCTACCAGACCACATGGGAGAACACAAAACAGGCTTCATAAATTCCCATGCTTAACCATCAAAGAACCTATACCAGCCCTACTGGCACTGCAAGTCATATTACATCTTTTGTAGATTGATACACATCTGCAGAGGGCAAGGTCTTTCTCATATATCTTTAAAACTGTGGGTTAAAACTTAAAAAAGAAGAATTAACATTTTAATACACACACAAGAACATCGTTTACTTGTGAAAATGCACTGAAGTCATCCAGAACAGCATACTCCAAACAGAAGTATACCACATAAAACATGCCTCCCTCTGCGGCTACAACTCTTTCTGTTTCATGTATACAGATGTTGGCATGGATGGTATGGGGAGCATCTCATGTTGCACTCTGATGACTACCAAGAAATACTGCTGACAATCTCTTCCCCTGGTCTCTCTCCCTCTGCATTCAGCTCAGCCCTCTGCTCCACTGTAGGGAGTTTAAAGTATAAATTACAGGGACACTAGAAGCTGTTGGAGTAGTGTTTAGAGGACCCACAGAGACTTTAGGCTCTTTGCAGAAGAGAAGGTGTTTATATACATAATTCCTGGCTCCCAGTGACTTCAGTGGGAGCCATAGACCTGTATGAATCTGGACAGTGGTGGGGAGAAGGCTCTGTGGATGAGGGATACAACCACAGAGTACACAAGGAAATGCTGGTGGGTCATCCATCCTCACGGGAGATATTAAACTACTGTTGGGGTTAGGTCATTGTAACTGAGTCCTGTTCTTATGTACATAAAAATCTGAGCATCACAGTGCCTACATTTTCTACCCCACAGAGGTATTTCAGGATCCCTCAGTGACACCTCAGACTCCCTGCAATATACATACTCAGCATTAGCCTTGTTGCAAGACACTTTTGAGTATCCCCTTGGCTTCCCCACCCTATGGCACCCAAAGCAAGGGACAACCTAAAGTTAACATGCTAACCTTGCTTACAACTACAGCCAAAGGAGAAGGGCATGCTCTCTGCCTTGGAAGATCCATTCCATAACACATACTTTTTGAAGCAGCAACCAGCAGCTGTTCTCCAATTGCTCTTTTTTTTTTCCTGCCTTCTGAATCCAGCACCAACGGGAAAGCAGAGAGAGCCCCACTAAGTAAGTGTCACACTAAGATATAGTTTGGCAGTCAACACAGCCTCATAGGACGTGGGGATTTGGAAGGAAAAAGCCAAGCTCAGGTCCTCCACAGTCTAGCTGCATAATCTAATTGTGAAGTTACTATTCAAAGGGATTAGTACAAACCAAATCAAAGCAAACAAACCCCAAAACTCAGTGATGCTGTTTTAAAGTAGCAAGTTCATCGTAGATATTTGAGACTGCTCCAAGAACRTCTTTTGTCTGAGCATCTTTGAGGACCTAAGATGAAGGAAAGACACTTGTCTAGAACTTGATTGCTCTTAGAAGCCAGTTGGAACTTGGCTGCCTGTTTTTAGGATATAAAGATTCTATAAGTTTAGGTGCTATCTGGATTAAGCTGTAAGTGCAAAAGGACTTTTAGGATTTTATCTTTCCGTCTATTCAATCAATCTTCTCTCAACTTCTATCTTCTTCCTCTATATCTGTTGACTTTAGATTTGTCCACTGAATGAGGAAGGACTGGGATATGCCTTGCAGAAGGAATGAATTCTTGCAAAGTTCATCCATTGTGCCATTTTTCTTCGAGGTAATGGAAAGGTTTCATGTATTTGTGCCTATTTTGTGAACAGTTTCACTGCAATCTCTTTTATGGAGACAAATTGCACTGTTAGTTGACAGAGATGTGCATCAAGAGGAATTGGTCATGGGAAAACATGCACTTTGACATGAACCAGAGCAGGAAAATGAGAGAAGAAGAAAGTGTCATAAGGGATAGCACTGAGGAGTTTGATTTTTTTTTTTTTTTTTTTCAGAACGTGAGGGGATGAAAAGTCAGCTGCAGAAACCTGTGTTGTTCATTAAAAGAGCACAGCATTGTTCAGGCATGACCCTGCTCCTTCCCAATAAAGGCAGTATTGACATCTGATCCAATGCGGGAAAAAATGGCTGATGAAAAAAAGGATTTCAGTGAATAGATTTCCATTTAAACCTAGTGACAGCAAGACAATATGGAGATATAAGCAGCTTCCTCAGACCTAATTCAGTAAAGGTTTAAGGAAATAGAAGGGCCCTCGGAAGGCTGATGCAGTCTGGTGGCAGGTCATAACGGGCTTCCAGCGCTTCTACAGAAGATCTGTTATTACTTAAAAAGAGCAGACACTTGTTAAAATGTAGCTATTTCTCATCAGCTTTGGACTGGTACTATTTATTAGTTTAGACGCCACTGATTCCAAAAAGCAATGGCACTTCCTACACCATTAGAAGAAAAATATGCTTTTGACTCCCAGGAAAGTTTCCCTCCCAGCTCCCTGTTTGCCGGTCAGGATGTGAGGCGAGTGGTGAAACTGGCTTTTGTGAAGAAGAACCACACATGCAACCCAGACCTCTTCGGACAAGGCGCCATCATTCATGTTGCTCTCATGTTGACAAACACTTTGGCTGTGTTGCTAAGGCAATGGTGCTGGTGTGGCAAACACATCCCTGTCAAACACCCCCTGAGGGCAATGGGGACGGAGGGCAGCAGAACCAGATGGTTCCACTCATTCCCGGCAGTCGGCCACCGCGCTCTGCGGGGCTGACTGGGAGCTGCTTTCCAGCTGGACAGCCAGTTCAGAAGGCTTGTGGGCTGCTTTTCTTTAATTACCTCTTTTCGAGAAACATATCAAAGGCCATTTTCTTCTTCTGAGCAACGCATTCAGTCACTCAAAACATTTCCAGGCAGCGCGGGCTGCAGCAGCAGTGTGAGGGATCACGGGGGTGTTGAAACCCAGATGTGTGAGGGGCAGGAGCAAGAGGCAGACAGTTGCTGGGGCTTGCAGCCATAAGGGGCTGCCACCCTACCCCTGGCCTTCGCCAGTGGCTTTCTGCATGGCACACCTCTCCATAAAACCCTAGGTATTTGGACAGCCCTGTGTGTCTGTGGTGAGGGCACAGGAGCTGTCATGGGAACAGGAGCAGGAGAGCATGCTGATACCAGAAAAAAATGCAGCTAGATGCTTTGTTTTCTCTTCTTCTTTTTTGCCACACGAGGGTAAAAAAAAAGAAAAAGCAAGGTGTACCTGCTTTTATTCCTTTCCTTTTATTTTCATTTCTCATTGCTTGGAGGTGGGAGAGGGAGGTGGAGCATATCGATGGAGGGGGTTTGCCACAAAACAGGAGTTTCTCATCTCGCCCGCATGTGCGGATCCAGTTTCCTGCCCTTGATCCCGGATTATTTTCTCCCGTCAGGAGACAGCTGGTTTGGCATAGTTGAGCAAGGGGTGGCCCTGCCAGCAGCGCTGGGGTGCGGGGCAGGGGAGGGCTGCCATGGCCGGGCAGCAGGAGCTGCGCTTGAGGCCGCGTGCGGGTGACCAGTGGCAGCGAGAGGTCCTGTGAAAGCTGGCGGGACAGCCTCCCCTGGCCGCCCTCCAACCCACGCTGTTCACAGGCCTGTTCTCAGCCTTGCCTCGTCCACAGGATCCAGCCAGGAAAAGAACATGAATCCCTTTTTTATTGGCCTCAAAGGGGTCCTTTGATGGGCAGGCCCACGCCTGCCATCGCTGTTTGATCCCCTGCTGCCGAGCCAACCCTTTGCCCCCTGCCCTCGCCCTGGCCTAGTGGCAGGTGATGTTCCTTCATCCCACAGGTGCCCCAAGGGGGTCTGAGCCCCGGGAAGGGGCACAATCAGGTCACAGCACCTCTGCCAGGACCTGTGCTCAGGGCTGAGCCCTGCCTGCCACACAGGAACAGGTCATGGTCACCTGCAGGGTGCTCACAACGTGTTTCCCTGGCTAGACTTTTGTCTTTCGCCCCACAACTGCCCTAAGAGAGGCTTTTGGAGAGTGTCTACCCCTCCAGAAGGCACAGTAGCTGATTCCCCTAGGCGATCCTGGCTGTTTTGGGGCCCTGGAGTGGCCATCAATGAGGTAGGCGTCCCCCAGTGCCATGGCCCTCACAGCAGTGAGGCAAAGAGGCTGTTTGGCATTGTGTGGTGTCTGGGTTTTGTGGCTGGGCTTTGGAGACCATATATCCCGGCTTTTGTGCACCTCAGGAAAGGAGCGGGAATCGACTCAAGGAAAATAAATAAGGACTTTTAAAGACATGTTTATTTATGGACAGGCTTTCATGCATACATCTTACAGCACTCGGCATAAAATATAATTAAAACAAGCATCACGCTGAATATGATTCAGAAAATAAAAATGTCTTTAAATACAGTTTTGCTGCCAGCAGCTCAACATTCTTCATTCCCCTAGGGAAGGAGTAAGGGAGACATGAAGTTATGTGACTACAGAAGCCACAAGACATGGGTATTTTTAGAGGAAGTAGAACCGGGGGAAGTAACTGACCTGTGACAAGGGTTTAATATAAGAAACGCTCCCAAAGCCACCCATCTCCTGAGGACAGTCAGACAGCCTCAGTCAGACCCTTGGGAGAAGGATGGAGAGGGAGGTCAGGACCCACCAGCTCAGCTCCTGCAGCTGGTCTCTGGCACCCCATGGAGGTGTACCTCCACCCAAACAGATCTTCAAACACTTCTGTCTGAAGGCTGGTTAACATCAGTAAAACTGTGTGAGATTCTGAATGCCTGCTATGAGTTTTCTGCCATTTCTGCCCTTTTTTCTTTTCCATTCCCATTCAGCTCTTCAAGCAAAGAGGCAAATAAAGTTGCCTTGGGGGCACCTCACAATACCATGCAACCAGAGACATGGGGGTTGCTTTCTGCAGCTCCACACCATATCTTACAATGTCTGCTACCAAACCGGGACAGTCAGAGCTTGGTTACAGCTGTGAAAAACTGGAGATGCTTTTCTGCATTTGTCACTTTGTTTGCCACCAGCATTGAGATGAGCCAGCATGCTTGCTCACAGCCTCTGTTGAGCAATCAAGGATGAACACATGTGGAAACTGAAGTAAACTCAACCTGTAGTTGGAATGTTTTTCTTTCCTCCTCATGATTGCATTTGCCAAGTCAGAAGAGCACTTTTCTGAAGGTAAATACCTGTCATGCCGTAGGGCTGGAAAGGAGGGTATACACCCACCTGATTTTTTACCTATGGACATTTTAACACTTGTGTGACTTTTTGAAGATTTTTGCCAGCATTCTTTCCATTTCACATATGAGGACAAGGGTGTTTCTCATGGGATTCAAAGGGAACTTGATTTTAAATACCTCTGGAAAATAATAGGTTGGTCTAATAGTGTCTGTGATTTTCCCACATTCTTCACAGCAACATAGGGAACCTTCAACCTTTCTTCCCTGCTAGTTTCATATTTTATATTTATTATCTGAACATTTTATAGGGGAAGAGTCTCAAATTCATTTTTACAGAAGTGTTGTTCTAAACTTGATCCAAGAGTATGCACATATTGTGAGACAAGTTTTTTTATGAACAAATTAATTAACACTGTAGATTTAGATTTTTCTTTCTTATGTGTTAAAAGTCATCTCAATGTAAGCACAATAGATAACTGTCCCTGTTTTTTAATTTCCCCATTTCAAAAGAAAATGCAATTCTGCTACAGTTCCCTTTGCAAATGAGGGCAATACCAAAAACCCAAAAGAACATGAAAGCAGTCAGGATGACACTTGTTTAACTGCAGAATCTATAGGGAAAAAGTTACTCTTAGGAAAATCCAGTTTGAGGTTAGAGATTTGCGAAATCAAAGACCTGAAGTCATAGATTTATATGTATAATTGAAAATTCTTGAAATTCAAACATTCTTATTTATTGTCAGAAATGCTAGATACTCACCTGCATAACTGTAATTATGCTGTTGTAGGTCATGTCTTTTGTAAAATGAAAACTGCATATAGAAGACTGATGTATGTTGTTACTATTTCCCTTTAAATGTGTTTTCCAAAAGGTTAGATTCTACTCTTAGCTGCTTTTTCTTATGCTAAGTGTTTAAGTTTATTTATAAATTTGTGTATATGGTGGATGGGTCCTCTACTTTGATAGATATCCTTTCTACTTTGCATACATGCAATTGGACAAAAAATGATACAGACATCAGAAAATATACAACTCAAAGTTGTATATTAGAGTGTTATAAAAATACAGGTGCTTTAAATGCAGGATTTTTAGTCTTGAGCTTCATCTTCCCATGACAACCTGAGAGAACAGGTAACATGTAAGGAAATGGAGAGTCAGCCTTGGAGCAAGGATTTCTCTGCTGAATTGACTGGAACTTTGCCAGTGATTTTACAAGGGACGTGTCTGAACCAGCATTTACCCTACTACACAGGGTTTAGCTCTGCCACATATTCCATGTTATACACAGCCTAGTGAGCTCCATCTTGGGGGAATTGACTAGGTCAATTTGATGTAATATGTCTAGGTGCATTTGATGTAGGCAATGCACCTACTAATCTCAGTTTCCAGTAATACAGACAAACCCATAGAGCTCATAAACAGACCGTGTGCGGTCATATATATTTACCAGTAGTCAGGGCACCAGGGTGCTGCCCAGATGTTGGCTGTTTGATGTTCATCAGCAGGTTTGGAAGAGGGAAAGAGTCAAACAGTGCAATAGGATGGGGAATCTGAAAGGTGCTAAAGTGATGCAGAAAAGTATTCAGATTTTTGTGCAGAACAGATGTTACCTTTCAACTTGCTACATCTGAGGAACTTCCCAGAAGTTTTTGTCCTTTCCATCCATTTATCTGTAGTTTAGTGGTCTGAACAGAGAAGAAAAAGGGAAAAAATGGCATTTGCAAATAAACCCCCAATGCTGAATAGCTTTTGTAACTCTTGCAGATAGAACTTTATCTCCTTGGAGACCTTAAACTCTGCCACATGTTAAGATTATCTTGATCTACAGAATGGAATCTTGTGACCAGTGTAAAACCTACGGGTATAAATACCTCAGAGTGCTGTATAAATGGGCTCTGACATTATCCAACTGCTCCTTTTCAGGTACCTAAATACAAGTTTRTGAAAATTACATCTTGGCTCCCAAGCCTAAAAAATGTGTTTGTTGTTCCTTACTGATCACCAGATATCTCAGCTCTGTCCAAATGCATGGTCGTGTTTTCCCATGCACCAGGAGGAAATGGAGCGTCTCATTGCCCTACAGCTGTGACTCCACCAGCAATGAATAGGCGATGACAGATGGGACATCGGGTTTGGAATTCACATGATTTCTGAAATCCCATGTGCTTGCTGGTGGGCATGGCAGTGTTTATTCTCATCATTTTACACCCAAAATTTCCCTCTGCTGGTTTATCTTAGAACAGATAAAGACAATTACTATATGTGTATGAATACATTACCATTATTTGAAAAAAACCTCAGATGTTTCCTGCTCTGTTCCCACTCCTGCCTCCCACCATAGACCAGCCCAGCCCACCCTGGGGAAACACTCTTCATGCTGAGGGCATGCATTGTGTGGGTGCTGGCAAGTGCTCAGGGATTAGACCAGGAGGGAGGCAGCAGCTGAGTCAAAAGCACTGCGGTAGCGCTGGGCTGGGGGCAGTCAGCAAAGAAAGAGCAGAGAGACAGTTCTTCTGTTTCTGGCTGCTAATGAGCTTTCGGGTGGCAGTGCAGTTCTCATGAGGACTATTTGTTTTTACAGGCTGCCCTTTGTTGACTTTAGGCTTGTTTTCCTTGCCATGCAATACAAATATTCTCAGGCGTTAAGCTTTCCTTGCCCCTACTGCCTTCTTTTCATGTGGGACCATGTAGGAGCTAAATTTAAACTTGATTGATAGTGTTTAATCCAGGGAGGGTCAGGGTGCTATTTTCCTGTTAAACGTTCTCTGGTTTGCTTCTTCTGTTTACAATCATGTCTTTAAAGTACTGTAGTTAGTCCTCCTTCCCAATGAAATCTTTTCTGCTTTCCTTGCCGCTGTGGGATAGTTGCTCTTAATTATGTGGAGCCTCATGCCGCTTCGTCTGATCCTAGATGGAAAAGAACAACAGCTATGGGCCTTTAAACCAGATGATGCCATGACTTACATACTCCCTCCCATTATAATAGATTGCAGGCCCTGAATTCCACTGTTGTAAACCACTAAACATGGAAATACGAAAGCAGTCCTGGTTGTGTTTTCCCTTTCCTGACAGTCTTTGAGAAACATCTTCCTTGAGCAACCACATGCTCGGCATAACCATATGAGTTCTTTTTTATAGCTCTGAAGACAGCAATCTTAGTGAAGCCTCAGTATTGGTTGTAAGTAAAAATTTTCTCTCTACCAGATGTCTGTACAATCTTATGCACATTATTTGCACATACTTTGAGCATGATACCTCTTGCTGATGTCAACTGCATGTATAGGCTTTTACTGACTTCTTGTTTATACTGTCACTGCCTCCGTGGCAAAACTCTGACATTCTTAGCAAGGTGGAGGGGTTTAGGGCTAGAGAAGGAAAGGCAGGGCATCCTCACTTATGGTTCACACATTTTTCCTTTTTCCTGGAGAATATATACTCCTTTATTGAGGACTTACAGTCTTCTGTTTTCAGAAATAATTCCTCCAGCACTGACGAAATATGCACACATGCACACACACAAGAGCAAAGGAAAGAAAAGCACCTGAACCACTATGTGAAGAGAGAATTCTTGTCAATGGTTTAAAAAGCCCTTTTCATTTGTTTGCCACTATAGTCATCGTATTCTTTATGACGTACCCGCTGTCTTCCCTAAAGTACATCAGCAGTCATCTGCCTGCACATGTGTGCAAGGTTAACTAATTGGTGCTTTTCCATGGTATAGTTCATCAGAGTTAGGAATTAGATTTTATGAGTTGTTGATAAATCTTGCCTAAAAAACATATCCTGGCTCTGACACTGTTTGGGTAGCTGGTATTTTCTGTTGAGACAACTCGTGAAAAAAATGTCTTTAATATACAGAATATTTAGTATAAATTATTTTAAAAATATATCATGGCAGAGAGCTATCTCTATCTCACAGTCTAGAACCTTGACATTTTGTACATATGATTCTGCATTAACCAGCTGCTCTGCAAGAGTGGAKTTTATATTCTCCTGCAGGGCTGTGCAGCCACGTGTGCACACACTCAAACCCTCCACCTCATGCAGGGGAAGAACACAGTTAAACAAGTAAGTACACCTCTTGAACTATGCTGCTAGAATCTTTAGGGCTTGACTGCTAAGAAACCAACAGCACTAGACTGGCTTATGTGTTAAAAATGATACTGGATGAAATATCATTTGTCAATTGGAAATGGAAAATTTGGAAACAGAAAATTGCTCTCCTGAGAAATACAAAAACAATGCAACACACCCACTCCCCCACCCCAGTCCCTCCAAAAGCCTGACAAGAAAACATGAGGAAAGTACTTAGGAAGAACTGGGGACTAGTATTTGTCCAGGACCCTGTGACCCTGTAAACTGCTTGAAAATGGAAGAAGGGTCAACTCATTTTTCAAGAAAGAATCACAAGAAAAAAAGATAAGCAAATCTCTCCATCTTACATATCCAAGAAGAGGGCTTCACTTTATACAACTTTAGTTTAATTGTATAAAAATTTCTTTTCTATCTGTACCACCTTCATTTGACTTTATTAGCATGCGATGCAGAAGTGGCCACAGGAATGTCTGTACTAGTTGAGAGCAAATGTCCCTTTTAATTGGTCTTCTTTCTCCATAAATGTCCATAAATGGATGATTAGGGGTAAATAAGGACAGGACAAGAAGGTATGATTCTTCCCTCTATAAGTCCTCCGCCATGTCCAGGTTTTTTTTTGAGTGAGTAGAAATTTTGGGGTCCTGATGCAGTTTGTCTGTTTAACAACCTTCAATGGATCCTTGCTCCTATTACTCCTTCAGTCTGTCTTTCCTTGGACAAGAACAGCTGTAGATCTTTGTCCCATGAAGAACCATCCCCTTTGTTTACTCCAACCCTGGATATTACAGCCTTTGTAAGGTTCCTGCCTCATATTGGAAGAGACAATAAAAAGTTAAATTCTTCTTCAGACCACTCATGATTTTGTATACATCTATTATATTTCACTCAAGTTTTCTCTTTTTCAGCCTGAAGACTACTACTACTACCCAGTTGTTCCTCATGGAGATGTTCCATGTTATTCTCATCTTTATTGCACTTTTACAGTATTCATATATCCTTTTCAAAAGAAGGAGACCAGTACATCACACAGAGATATGGCATTTAACTTCTGGATTGTCTAGAGGGCATTTTACTCCTTCCTCACAGGCTAGAATAATTTAGTCCTGGTTTTAAGTCCTTCAGCATTTGCTTCATGTTCTCTTTTGGCTTACTTATGTCTTTATATTTGATTTGCTAGAATGCATATTACACTATATGTTCTTTGCCTGGATACAACATCTTTTTGGAAGAATATCTTGTGTCTATAATAAAATGCCAAATTTTGCTATTTAATCACATCATCTTCCCTTTAACCTTTTTCAAGGCTTACCTAATAGATGACAAATGAGGAACCAATAGCCAGATTTCAGCACCGAGTTCTGCATTATTATCCCCATCACAATCTTAGCATCATCTTGTAGCTTCTTTTTAACAGGCTTTTTAAAAAAAAAAAAAAAAGGACCTAAATCAAAACCACAAAAACAACCACCCAACTAAAAAAACCCAGCCCCCCCCAGAAAAGCACCAAAAAGACCACACAAACCCACAATTCTCCTTTGGAAGCCGAGCACAATGTTTTGGACTTTATGATCTTGGTGTTCTGAAAGACATGAAATATAAGCACATTATACATGGAGAAGATTGGCAGCCCGAATAGGATTTCATAGAATCATGAAATATTAAGGGGTTAGAATGGACCTTAAAGACCCATCTAGTCCCAACCCCTCCCTGCCATGGGCCGGGTTGCTAGACCAGGTTGCTCCATCTGGCCTTGAACATTGCCAGGGTTGGGACATCCATAACCTCACTGGGCAACCTGTTCCAGTGCATCACCACTCACACAGTAGAAAATTTCTTCCTAATTTCTAACCTAAATTTCCACTCTTTCAATTTGTACCCATAACTCCCTGCCCTGTAATTACAGTTCCCAGTGAAGTGTCCCTCTCTGCCTTCCCTGTAGGCCCCCTTTAGATACTGGAAAGTTGCTATGAGGTGTCCACACAACTTTCTCCAGGCTGAACAGACTCAACAGAAGGTAGTGATGGAGGGACCATGGCTTTGGCACAGGTATGCTCATAGACTGGGCTAAGCCAGTCATGAAACCTCACCCTTGATTTATAAACACTAATTATCTTTTAATGTTACCATTGTAATTAATACTCTACTCCAATTTCTTTGTTTATATCTCTCCCTGGGGGAATAATTTATATTTTCATTGTGTTTCTTAGTAGGAAAAAGGCTAAGAACTGCATTTTAAAACTGCATGAAAGCCTAGTAGTCCCTTCATACCCTATTTTAAATCAGTTGGTGTTAAATATCTCTCAATAACATTACCTTAAATCTTAGTAACTGTATTATGTTTGTGGCTAAAGCAAAATTGTCTACCCTGCTAGTCTGAACATCAGTGTTTCCTTTGTGCAAATTTAATGAGTCCAGAAGGAAACCTGAGTCTAACATTGAAACTCAGGTTCACATCTTTTCTATTCTACAGGCAAATGTGAATTTGTGATAAGGCAGAAATATACATGTGGGGTTCTAGCAAAAAGCAGATGTCTTTTGGTTACTGGGCTCCTACTGGTTATGCTGGCGTCTTTTGGGAAATATCAGGAGGCAACTTGTCTACTAATAAGTAACATTTATGAGGAACATCATGATAACACATATAAAAGGCTAACATAGGAAAATGTGGGACGTGTCTTTGACTTTTAAATGAAGACTCAGCTCATGACACTGAGTGAGTTTTACTTTCCCAGAGCAACTTACACAGAGGACAAAACTATACGACCTCCTTTGAATGCCTTATCTTTAGTGTCTCAACCCTCATGTCTTTTAAATGAAGGCCTTTATGTAGTAGGTCACAAATGCCTGAGTTTCCAGAAAGTGCTTCTGATAAAAACCAATTGTGCAGACTTATATAGCACTCAATAATTTACAGCTTTCATATTGTCCTCTTTCCATTGTGTTTAATGTACCTGTGAAACATGTGCTTTGCCCAAGTTCAGAATAATGGAATAATCATTCTCCCCCTCTCTTATTACTAATGGCAATGACAAAACTGCTACCAGTTTCAGTGCTGTAGAGTTAAACTCCAAACTACTGAAGATTCTCAAAGCAGCTAATCACGAACAACAGATAAAACCCTCTCTTCCTCCATCAATATGTTGCTGGGGTTAGTTAGTTCATRTTTGAGATTTTGTAGGTCACACATGAAGTAAAATCTGTATCTGTGTGCTCAGGACATGACCCCGTATTGACTGCTGTAAGTGGGCATCATCCTGTGGATTTGAATATGTTCCTTTTGAAACAGGTCTTCCTGGCATTTCTGGGGTGCTTTCCTACTACTTTAAGATGCTCTGCTTAGAGTATTTCTCTCTTCTCCCTCCTTACCCTCCTCCCTCCCTCTTTTTCATATTCATGGAACCAAAATGGCCAAAATTAAACTAACAGCTATGGACACCACACAGATGCCAGGGCAGAATGTCAAACACTTCATGTTTTTACACCAAGACTTAAAAAAAAGGTTCTTCTCTCTTCCTCTGCTTCTGAGTCTACCAACCACTTCAGAGTTGTCATTTTTCTAGACTTTGGCAGCCAATAGCTGAGCAAACAGCTTGAACTGTAACAGCATGGCCATAGGTCAAAATAACTCCTGTAATAACTATGACGATCTGAAACAAAGTGCTTGCCAAAGATATCTTTCATTAAATGGGAAGACAAGATGTCCTGTGAGGTCTCAGAAAGTCCAACATTTACAAGTTTGGTCTTGGATCTCTCAGTTTCATCTTGGGTAGTAAAGGAACAGAATAGTACAAAAAAAAACCCACCCAAAACCTCTGAGTCTCTTTCAGTCCACAGCAACTGCCTGAGGGACAGTTTTGTCTATTATGTGCTGTTCTCATAGGCTGTTTCTGGTAAACAGTTTGCCTTAAAAATGTCTGTCATTATTATCCCTGCACTTACAGGGAATGCTTTTATTCTGAATGCACATAATACCCCGCTGAGACAGCCATGTAATCGATATAAGACTGCCTGATGATATTATGAAAAATATTCCTTGAGGATCTTTCTGTATAGCTATTTCTTGAACTTGGTTCCTGTGGTAGAGTACAGTTGCCTGAATTTTTCCAATAGAGAAACCTCTACCAAAAAAAAATCCTGTAAAAGTTGCCTGGTGAGCTGCATAAGGACAAAAAACTCTGTATGGGCTTTTCTTTGTAGGAATCCTTTTTCTTTTTTTATGGTGCTGCTTATTTACTCTGAAAGATCAGTGGCCATTTCTTGTTCTTTGACACATGAGCTTTCTGAAAATTAAAGTCCACACTGAATGTCATTCCTTTAACTGACAGATAGATTGCATTTCTCTTTACTGTGTTAAATTTACTGCTGGAGAAAATGCAAAAAACATCAAAATCACTGCAAATTCATGTTTACGATGGTGGTGTTTAGGACAGTGTAATAGTAAGCATTGGAACAGGCTTCCCGAGGAAGTGGTGAAGTCAACTTCTCTGCAGTTAAAAAATCAAGTGTTAAAAAATCAAGCAGATGTGACACTTTGTGATATGGTTCAGTGGGAATGGTGGTGTTCGTTCAAAGGTTGGATTTGATAAACTTGGAGATCTTTTCCAACCTCAATGAGTCTATGATTCTAAGTAGTACAACACTGACTGACTTTGTAAAAGTACTTACTACAGGTCTATCTCTGTCACTCTACCATCTTGTCCCATTGGGAGGCAAAAATATTTTCACAGTGCAATTCAGTTCCTGAATCAAAACTGGAGATTGGTAATAAAATATTAAGTTGACCAATATATATTATGAAGTTGCAGCCCAATTTGAGGAGAGTTCACCAAGATCCTTACATACACCGGCAGGGTGAAGGAGGAGCTTGGAATTCCCACCTACATTTTATTTTTAATTATTGTAGATGAACATTCTGAGCAACAGAAAAGAAGGAAGACTTCTGGAGTGCAAGACTTCTGGAGTTCAGAACTTTCATTTGTAAAATGTAGGAGGTTATTGTGTCCTCTTCCTCTGAAGAGAAGTAGTCCAAAGCTTACCTAGGGAAATGAAGTGACCTTGGGACCCCAGGACACTACTCAATGAGAAGTATGTAGTAAGAAGAATAGAAGGAAGAAGGAGCTGAGGGTAGGGAAATTTGACCTATGAGAAGGGTCAGAGGAAGTGAGTTTGTTTGGTCTAGAAGGGACAAAAACGAGGGAGGACATGATGGCAGTTTTCTGAGATGTAAACAGTTATAAAAAAGATTAATTTACTGTTCATTATGTTCACTAGTCTTAGGACAAGAAATAATCAGATAAAGGGCATCTAAGTTATGTATTAGGAAAAAGCAATTCTTATTAAAGAAACATGGAAAAAGTGGTACAGGCAGCCTAGGAAGAGTAGAAGGCTTCCTTCACTGGAGATATTTGAAAGAAGGTGAGATATATCTCCCATTCAGACTGTCTTGGCAAATGTCATCCTACCTCTGAGTAAAAGGAGGGCTTAAACAGTCTCCTGTGGTACTTTGCAGCTTTATACTTCTGTGATTCTAGGTTTTATTTCTGTTGACATGTAAAGTTTCTAGAAGCAGCCTGCTCTTTCCAAAGCTGCTCAGCAGCCTTCTCACTTCTCTGGAAAACCTGTGGCACACGTGGTGCTGGACCAAAGTCCCTTTTCCACCTTGGCCACCCTCCAGAACCTTGCTATGTCTACTGGATGCAGAGAGAAAGTGTTAATAGGTAACCGCTATACTCTACTTCACCCTGGAAAGGCCTGGTATTGTCTTATCTTCAACCACCTGCAAAAGGCTACATACAAAAAAATCCACAGACATGTAATAAAATGCATGAGGATAGAAGATCAAGCCAGTCAGCCAGAACCTTATAGTTTTAATGCATAAACATAATGGCTGGACACAAGGTAAGAATGAAGTTATTTTTCCTGTTTTCCGTCTTGGAAATTTTCTTAGCAATTACATTCAGCATCTGCTGCTCTTGAGGCCTTGACCAGATTTGTCCAACTAGGACAGAAAGATTTCCCTGCTGTTTTTCCCCAAGTTTCTCCCTAAACTTACAGCTTCTATTTTCTACTGTCTTATCAGTCCTTTGTCTGCTTGCCAAAAAACATCAAAAGTGCCCATTATACAGGAGGAATCATATGTATCTCTACATACTGCACAGCTAGGAACAACTAAATTGGGAGCCACGGAAATTGTCTATTAAACTCTGAGGGTTGATAACAAAGATGGTTCTTTAGAATTGTGCTTTTTCTTGCTAGGAGGCCATTTCTTCTAATAGCCTCCCAAATCAGACCTGTTCGGTACTTCGCAAAATCTGAAGCAATTGTGATGCTACTCGAAAAGAGAAAGGCAACAGTGGAAAAGAAATGGTTTTTCACAAGTACAGCTCACTTTAAGTCCTTCAGCTGTCTTCCATGCTTAGAGATCCCTGCTGAGTTGCCTCATCGGAGGAGTTCCTAATATTTTTTGTGGATGTGACTGATTCCAACTCTGTTATTTAAAATTAAATCCTTTCTCCCCTTTCCATCACCGTCTTTGAGAGCCACCACAGGTGGGTCTGTGAGGATCCCTCAAAAGTCCCTGAAGACCCACACTGTAACAGCGCATATATGAATATCCTGTGAGAAGGAATGCAAGCTCTGCTTCATCAGTTTTCACCATTCCATTGGGGAGAATAAAACTGAAATTGCTTCTTGTTCCATAGAGTTGTCTTTACTCTTTTAATTACAACTGCATTGTTGAGCAATCGAGTATGTGATTTCTAACAACCCCGGACAACAGCCATTGCCCTAGCTTCTTCAAATTTGGCTTGGAGCAAGATCTTTAGGTTGCATAACTCCTCATCTGATCGTGATGAACACAGGCAGTTCCATGAAATACCTGCTTCTTCTCTCAAATGCAAAATTCATTGCTTTTCTTCAAAGATGATATCCCAGCACATTTTGTTGCTCTTTGTCATGGCATGCTATATTTAGGACATTTCATTTTTTAAAATCCTTATTGTGTTGCTGTTTTACTGCCATCTCACTGTAGCTAAAAAATACAGTAACTTCAAGTCATGTCCTCCTTGATTTTCTTTCTCTGTTTTTTCCTCAAGGTATACTGCCGTATATGAAAACGGGCATGTCAAGCTGAAAAATTGCCTGTAATCCATCCATTCATCTTTAGTGTTTCAGATTTCTGTACACTTTCCCTGTGGAAGTTTCTTCCCRTATTACTCTCTGTTTTCTTGATCAACAACTTGTAAATCTTCTCCACTTTAGCACTGTCCAGGGCTCTTCATTGCCTCCTTGCTCTCTGTCCCTACTCTCTCCTTCAGCAGCATTCACAGTTTATTGTATCAGCAAAAGTCTTCTCCTACAAGTCTGACATATCACATTCAAAATGGGACCTGGATCAAGGTTTACAGCTGGCTCATTAACTGGTCACCTGGAACTATGGAAATGATCCTTATGCAGTTAATGATTAAAATTATTATCTAATTTTGTTTGCATGTATTCCACACATCTCAGTTTCAATATTCTTTATCATCAAAGGCATTAGGTCCACATGCAAATTTGCTTATTCCAGAAACCAGAAATCATATTCATATTCTAAAAAGGACCTGCTCCAGAGCACTGGTGGCTCTTGTAACCTCTTGAATGGAGCACCTAAAGTGTAGTAGATCCCCTATTGTGCTGATGGCTCCCCTTACAGGGGAAGAAAGCTACAAAGAGAGCCAGAAAGAAACCACAAATGTAGCTATTATGCCCTTATGTTCCTGGCATATAATAATGCTGGTGGAGGTCACTGCTCACTTTCTAAAGATGCAAATGGAGTTTTCCAGGAAGATCAGGCCATCAGAATTACTGCCCATTTACCAGACACTCTCCCTGATGTCCATTTGCAGGCAACAAAACAAGCACCAGTTGCTCTAGCTCATCCTTACCCTTCTCCTCAGTCCTCCTGGTTCCCTTGCTCCCTGGTCCCTCTAAGTTCCTACTCACTATAGGGTACAAAACTTTACCTGTTACAGCAACAATGCTCATAACCTTGGTTGGTAAATCTTTTGAGTTCAGCTGTCTTTGAGAAGCAATTTCTGCCCCCAGCTGCAAGGAAGGAGCACCAGGTTACTAAGATGCTTAAGAGAACAGAGCTCTCTGCTCTSTCCCATGGGAGGCTGCATCCATCTCATCAGGAATGAGAGGGAAAACTGAGATCTTTTCTCTCCTTTCCTTCTAGTTTAAATATCCTCAAAGTGAGACACTGGCTTCCTCAGAGAGGGTGTACAGACTGCTCTGGTGGTTGCCAGCAATGAAAGTCAAGTAAATTCTTTGGATTTTCAGGCATCAGCCAAGCCCAGATCCTCTAAGTGTGGAGCTGGCGTGTACACGGCTGGCTGATGAGCTGCATTGGCCCAGACAAACTTGACTAGGATACAGAGATGTTGCTGTGGGTAAGTCTGATGCAGTGGTAAGATGAGATCAGACCACAGGTCCTGAGCTGGCAAAGGAAGTGCAATGGGAATCAACTCCAACTTTGTAGCATAAAGGGGAAGTGTCTTATCCCTTCCAATAAGGGATGAGCTCACTGCACATGGCAGGAGTGTTGAGCTGCCCTTGACATAGACACACTGAGTTACAGTGGTCCGTTTTAGGCATCTGTGGAACAGGAGATTTAAGAGACAAAGCTCTGAGTGGATCACTCATACAAAATGAATTTGTTCTATTTGTTACAGAATACAAACTTACTAAAATTGTAACTGAAATTCAAAACACAAGGTATCTTAGTCTGCACCTTGGTTGAGTATTTCATCCATGCCTTTAAGAGATACAAACTGGTAAAAATCTGAAGGCAGAGTGACATAATTTACTCTGCACATATGGAAATGTAAAGACAGAAACTATCCATTGTGAATGTTACAATGCAGCATTTAGCAATATGGTAGGCATATGCTCTTAGCACTTAAAGTAACAAAAATAATAAAAAAACCCTAGACTCAACCTCCATTCTGACTGTTTCATCATATTAAATTTGAATTTATTTTGCCCTGTTTTGAATTCCTTGACCCAGACAAAACTTCCAGTAACCGGTTTCACAAAGGCCTGAGTAAGGCATGGAGAACTGGAACCATTGTTTTTATATGATAGTTTCACAAACAGATCGTCATGTCTTTGAATGAAACTAATGGGAATAATAAGAATTGCCTTCAGGGAATATTTAACATGGAGATTTTAAGCTGATCTCCAAGAACACAGCTATGTGTCAGGTACTATTTTCTCTGTTTCTACACATAACATTGAATATATATGCTGGGCTATGGTGAAGTAATTCAGTCCCATACTCCCTTATTTAAGATGGTATTTAGTAGTTTAGATCAGGACCAGTTTTATATCGCCATCATTCTTTTTTATCTTAGAATTCAGTTTTGATAAGGGGTTTGCAGAAGTATGGGTACCTGGGGTGTGTAAGGCAATGTGTAAGAGGAAGCTGGAAGGGAGCACGTAGAGTGTTTTCAGTTCCTCCCAGGAGCAGAGATGACAGCTGGGATTCGTGTGCCTAAGCAGTGTCTACTGCAGGAATGCTTGCTGGCCAAGTGCCATGCCACAGGCTATGGCATAAGACATTGAGAAATGAAAGGAATAAAACCATGTTAAAATCTGCAAGTTACTTAAAATTTAAGGAAAGAAAACTTTGCCTGTCTTACACAAAATACTTACAAAAACAAGCCTTAAACAAAAGGATTTTGGAAGTATTCTTAATAGATTCAAATGGCATGTTTCCAAAGTGTCTTTTGAAAATAAGGCAGGGCAGATTTATTGAAAGGTGCCTGTAGGGGGAGATGGTTGCCTGGGAGATTGGCAGTAAACATTTCATCTCCAGGTCACCAGCTCAAGCCAGCTCTGCTCACTAGTGGTCAAAAGCCTACTGTATTATTGTCATTAGGAAAGGACATGAGTCATTCGAGAGTCTGTGGAGACATGAAAATGCCTGGTTCAATAACATGTATAAATTATTTTCTTAGAATGCTTCTGGGGATGCACAAGCAGGGCCAGGAGTTGGACTTGATGATCCTGGTGGGTCCGTTCCAACTCAGCATATTTGGTGATTCTGTGACTTTCTGAATGTTTATACAAATACCAGTCTAGAAAAAGCTAGTCACTTTTATTAAAAAAATAAACTTATTAACTACACAAACTATCTGAAAGTTTTCCCTTCCGTTCCCTTCCCTTCCCTCACCTCCCCTCACCTCCCCTCACCTCTCCTTCCCTCCCCTCCGCTCCTTTCCCCTTCCCTCACCCCCCCTCACCTCCCCTCACCTCCCCTTCGCTCCTTTCCCCTTCCCTTCCTTCCCTCTTTCTCTTTCTTACATTCTCTCATTTTGTCATTCTTTCATTTGCTCATTCTTTCTCTCTTTCTCTTTTTCCTCCTGTCTTCTCTCTCTCTTTTTTAAAAAAATAATTTCAATTTACTTATGAATCATTTAAAGAACACATAAAATTTTATAGGAAGCTTTTATTGTCTGTTTTCTTTAAAAGTATAGCAGACCATTGGAATTTCAGAAAAAAAAATACTATGTTTGGTACCATTTTCCTACTAGAAAAATAATAATAAATGAGGCACTAAACAAAATGTTTGCAGGAGCCACTGTCTGAAGCATATTGCAGCAAGGCATGATATGCTAAAAGGACACATGATCAGATTTCATTCAGGGTGATGTCTTTCTTTAATCCACTGGAGAAGAGAACAAAGATGATTAAATGATTTTCCTTTAATAACAAACAGACAATAATATCAATAGTGCTTCCCATTTAACTTTTGGCAACCATTAATATCTGCTGTGCGCATACCCAAGAAAAAGAGACATTTTCCCCATTTGGTTGGTTTCATCTTTTGAAGCATGTCTGCACCAAAAAGCAGATTTCAATTTCCTTCAGGGACCACAAAATACCCAGCTCTTTTCCTCTCCCTCACTGTGGTTAGAAGTTTATTTTTCAGTTGTGGTAAGTGCTTTGCACCATATTTATCTGCATGTTGTTTGTTTTAGGAGTGGAGCACAGAACATACAGACTTCTACCAGGGGTAAGACTAACAAGCAAAAGACTGTACAGAAATAGTTTAATGAAATTGTTATGGGTAACCATACTGGTTGAATCAGAAAGTCTGTGAGAGTCTCTAGACCAAAGCTGAGGAGCTGCTTTRGCAAGAAATATGTGTCTGAGGCTTGCACACAGGCCCAACCAGCAGTGAAGCTGGGTTGCCCTTGGTGTTATTCCTAACCCCAGGCAAGTCACTTCCCTTTACAGAAGCTTTGTCCTTGTAAGGGACATTTGCTGTATAATTTCTGCCCTTGCTTCTTCCTTACACATGTAGAGTGTTCCTGCAGTCATTTATATTGGTGCAATGGCAAATAATTGACATTCACAGTTGGTTAAAATGTTAAATCTCATGGAACATAGGCAAGCTGTTCTAGGAAGGCTCTCTTTTTCTGTAATGTGTTTGTGTGATGCTTCTACTACCACCAATTTCAATAACTCCCATACATTTCTAATTGATTTGCAGGTATGTAAGCCTAAATAGGATTTGGCCTTCTTTTGGAGGGCGTCAGAGAGGTAGTTGTGGAAGTGATTGCTGTGTGGCGAGATGAAGAGGTTTGTCATCTTCTTTTACTCTATGTAGTCTTAGGCAAAAAGAGAAAATAATAGTCAAATCAACATTAAAATTCTTGTTAAGTATGTTTGCGTGCATATGCCCATTTTTACATAACAAAATCAAAGTTGACTATATTTTTCTTCCTGAAGATTTATCTGCATGAATGGAGAATAAATATTGTAAAGTTTCTCTAAGTAAAGTCTTAGCAGTTTGAGAAAGAGGATTTTAATTAATTGTGTATATTTATTTATTATTAACATCTCTTTAGAGCAAAAACTCCATAAACAGTTGAATGGGATGACACAGAAGATGTTTTTATCTGAAAGCAGGAAAGAAGCAGAAGTAGTTTTAATACATCCATGTAAAACTCACAAGGAAAGATATGCATGCTTCTTGTTGCATGTAGAAAATACATTTTGCTTCTTTCTTGATTTGTCAGATTTCCTTTATACATTCTTGATTTTGAATTTGCTCCTTCAGATTCTGGCCTTTATTTTCCRTGTAAACATTGGCAAATTTTGCAGCTGTAGTGATTGTGATCCCAGTTTCATTACAGTATCACTCCTCCATCGCCTAGTAATATCACGTTGAGTCAGAATAAAATCAGTATGTCTCTCAGTCTTGTCACAGCATCCCTCTTACACATCACTACTCTTTTTCTGAAGTGGCTGTACACCAAATGCATTTTTTATGAAAATGCATTTTTGCTTCTATTTCCAGAAATCCTGCCCTGCCTTGTTATTGAGGTCATCTTTCACCCTCACCTTTTCTGCCTTCCCTCAGTTGTTTCACCTGTGTGGCGAACAGTACAAAAGATTCTTTGCCTTCTATAATTGCCCATGTAGGTATTGACCTCATGCAGAGCTGCTTTAGGCAGCACCAYCAGCAGGTCAAGGGAGGTAATCCTTCATCTCTGCTCAGCACTGGTGAGGGCTGGGTCCAGTTCCAGCTCCCCTGTACATGAGAGTCATGAACATCCTGGAGCCAGTCCAGCAAAAGGCACCAAACTGGCTGTGGGCTGCAGCACAACATTTTGGAGGAGAAGCTGAGGGAGGTGGGACAGCTCAGTGTTAAGTGGAAAAGTCTTGGTGGGATCCTCAACACCTGGAATTGCCTTTTCACGTAAAGAAATTATGCATTAAAAATAAACATAATTTCATAGCTAAGAAGAAAATAAGGCAGCAGATATGTCTCAGCAGTCTGCTGAAGTTTTCAGTGGCTACAAGAAAGTATCACATGAATTAAAGAGTAACAAAGCAGGTATCTAAATCTTGGAAAAGTGTGGTATTTGTTTCACCAATAAATGTAGCACACCATAAGATAAAGTAATATCAGAGAAAAAAAAGCTCACTGTTTTTTGAAGATCGTTTATCTAAATCATGCCACATTTCTGGCTTGAGAGAGAAGCTAAGGATTTGAGCATGCAACACAGAAGTTAAAATAATATGGCTGAAGAAATGCTCTCTATTATGTTTGTGTAATAAAATGATATAATAAACTTTTAGAACTTTCAGAAAACTGCATTTTCAACATCTATCTTCTTTCAGCTTAAAGACATTGCCTCTCATCTTATCAATGCATTCCCTGATAAAAAGTAACTTCCCATCTTTCCTGTAGGCCCCTTTTAAGTACTGAAAGGCTGCTATAATGGGTTTCCATCAGAAGGTGAATTTGTCCCATTGAAAATGGGGTCTTTTTGTCCATAGCTGAAAAAACTTTGGCTTTCATTAGTTTTTGGCACATGGAACATTTTGGAAAAAAATATTCTATTTAGTTAAATAGAATAAGTGGGTAGAGCCTGAACAACAAATCAAATACATGAATCAAAATGGATGGAAAATTAAATGGACATTAACTGACAGGGCTACTCTATGGCATCTTTCAAATCTACAATCCAGTTCATTTTCCTGCACTGTTTTTTGGTTTGAGTTTTGGGGGTTTGTTTCATTTTTTTTCCCATGTACTTGCATATGCATATTGGTACTGTGTATTAGCCTGCAAAGAAATGTCATTTTTAAAACTGAAAGAATGGAATTTTACCAGCTCTACTAACTCTAATAAAAGCCATATTCCACAAAGCACTTTCATCTAGATCCTTGTTTAAGCAGCATTGAGAAGTACTAAGGTTTATGGAAGCAAAGATGAAATTAACAGATTTTTTTTTGGGGGGGGGAGTGTAATTAAAAATCAATAATATAAAACAGCCTTTACAGTTTTTGTAAAATCATTTTTCAGGAAAATTCCCACTGATATCAATGAAAGCCATGACTGAGTGTAGACTGAATTAATATTAAGAAATGCCTACAGTAATGCCAGAAGYTTTTTACTGCAAGCCTATAACATACTGTAGAACATACTGGTTTAGTGCCATTTCCAAGTTTTTAAAACCCTCATTTAAAATACAGATTATTTTTTAATACCTAGCTTCATGTCAGAGASAGTTTAGAAAAGTTTCATGCTAAATTGTGACACATCACCATTAGTGCTAAAACTGAACCCCCTTTTTTTCTTTCTCCTTGGTTATGTAAACTTGTACCACTGTACTTCTTAGGCATCATGTTAAAAAAAAAAGTTGCCTGTCAACATGAAGCTTAACTGAACCACTCAGAACAGTGACTCTTGCACGATTCCAGCTTGCTGAGTTTTTCCCCAGCTTTCCCAGCTGCTCAGCCCAGAGTACTCATCAGCACAGAGCAGTCGTGTTGCAAAGTTCCCCGCGGGTGTGGGCTCATCGCCAGCAGCGCGCTCACGTTCAGGTGCAAGGTTTGTGTGGGAGGCTTGGCAGGAGCACGGCACTTTCCTTCAGGAATGTTTAGCAGGAGGAGGCAGCAGAACCATTGTTGACCTGCCCTGAAATGAGTGCGCTTCCCCCGAGGCAAAGGGATCTACAGAGAGTAGCAGCCGATGCTGGGCACAGTGAGGCTGCCCTGGGATATGCTGTAACTCTGCATGAAATGGCAACTTGGGTTTCAAATAGCACAGCTTTGGGTTTATTTACACACAACCCCCCAACTCATTACAACACCAGTTGGGGACATAACCTGGGGCTTTCCTTCTCAGCAAAATGGTACATGGCTTCCAGCCGGGAACCCATCAGCTGCTATCAACTCTGCATTAAGCAAAGATGCTGAATAATGTAAGTACTGTGGATGTTGACAGGTCAACGAAAGCAAGTGGTCTAGAACCTAGCTAGCCCAAAGAGACCTGTAACTTTAGCTGGAAATGCTTGCAAGCAGGAAGAGCTTTAACAGAAATGATGGGAATATTTTGGTAGTCAGCTATTTTTGCAATGTAGTTGTTACTACACACATCCAAAATGTGTACAGTCATTTACATAGCTTTTTAACAAGCATACGATACTATATCTTAGAAGTATTTTCATACAGAGACATTGACTAGTGAGTTCTGGATCTTAGCTGCAGGGTGCTATATCCATTGCTTGATGTTTGGCCAGTGTTCTGCTGCCTGTCACACTGCCTGAATGAAGAAAACTTGAGTAATGAGTCTGATATCAAGTCGAATTTGTAGCAAGGGGGGGGTCTCATGTCTCCAGTTAATGGGAGTGTTAGCCTTGGGAGAAAAAGTCATTTCCATCTCCTAGGAATCCTAACTCCATGCCAATGCCTGCTCTGCAAGACCAGCATTGTCTCAAGCACTGATTCTAATCAGAGACCAACGCAGAGTCTCCCTTGTTCATGCCCAGTTCCATTTATCCAGCAGCTCTCTTAAAACAGCTAACAGTGTCAATAGCATGTGCTGTTACCATGAAGTCTTTGCCTGCACAAAGGCCATGTGTAGGGTGTACATTTGGAACAGACCCTTTGCCTAAAGGACCCCAGAGCTCTCTTATGGACATCTAGTGCTTTCTACCATGACAAGAGCAGTCCCTTACTGTCAGTCACAGCTACTTAGCTCTCTTTGACATTAGTTCTTTGCTTCAGGACTCACCCTGCAATGAGAAGATAGGATGCCATGTACTTCCCAACAGAACCAGGAAAAATCTGAATGGAGCAGTATGTATTATAAAGTCGTGAGTTTCAGTACACTCCATATTACTTCTCTGACTTGACGGTCCTGGGACAAACTTTTCCTGAGACCATTTCAGCATAGCAAGCAGACAATTCACTGAAGTCAATACAAAGTATTACAGATTGAAACTTGCTGAGGGTACAGGGACATCCCCCCCATCTGACTGAGAGGAAGCAGCTATTAAGCAGCACTAGGAAAGACCTAGAAGAGCCAAGTAAAGGTGTGATTGCCCAGTACGATTATTTGTCATTTCCACTTCTGCAGTGCCAGGGTAAATGTGATGTCAAGAGGGCAGTATTCTATATCYCCCCTGTACAGAGAGAACAACTACCTAAAGTATAAAGCAGCAGCATCACACTCAGCATCTCCTGCTGAAACTGAGAGAAAATTAGGTTATCCAACTTCGGTTACTTGTTCTGGAATTTGGCCAAGATAAAAAGGTTAATCTCATTCCTGCCAAATCTATGTCACAGGGTATTCATGTGGTCAGCACCTTGGCAGCTGCAATGTACACAGCCCCTGTTTAGAGAATTCTTTTCATACACATACTGTAAAAGGACCTGGCTTTTACATACAAAGTAATTGTGAACTGGAATATACTTATTGCTTGAGTGCAGCAAAATATTTCTGGAAAATTATTTTCTTCCTCCCTGCTAATCGGTTAAAATCGCTTGGGATAGCCAGGGTGTAGCGCAGATGGAAATAATTAGAAAAATATTCAGTTTCCATTAGGAGATTTACTTTTGTTCCTCAAAGCTTAGAGTTTGATTACTCTTATTTTGATGTTCTCCGATTTGTTACAGCAAAACTGTACTCATGTCTTGCCCAAGGCGACTCTCCATAGACTTCCACTTATAATGAGTGGTATGAAAGATGCTTCTCCAGCCAATAATTCACAGCTCCCACTTCAGGCTCCTACTATGACACCAAAATTAGGTGTGTAAGGTGAGGCCAAGTGAATTCTTTCCTTTGGTTCTTTCTGATGACTAACAGGCCAACTTGTGGGAGATTTGCTGAGGCATCTGTTTATTTTCAGAGATAACGATTACTATCCAGATAAATGGTTTAGACATGTATAAATAAAGCAGGAAAATACTGTCCCTCATTGCCACTTTATGCCTGATTGACCCCTGCCTTTTGGCAAGAAAAAATACCAAGGAGTCACCACAAATCTCCCTGACTATTCCTTGTACCAAAAGGTTGTCCTYATCCTAACCCCCACACAGAGTGTTCCAGCAAGAAGGCATTTTGGGGCAAGCTGGGGATGAGAGACAAAATGCCTAAAGGAATTTCATACACTGGTGATTTTGTAGAGGGTCATTCCAAAAGGAAATCCTGGTGGGGTTCCTGGTACTGTACCAAGTTGATGGCTATCCGGCCTCAAAAACTCATGTCATTATCATTGGCACAAGGATATATTTCCCTATTATCTTTAATATAAGCCAATATAGAAGAAAATGTATGGAAGGGAAGGCATGACAGATGTGAATCACCTCTATTAACTTGCAAAAGTCATGTACATGTGTCAAAACAGCATATTAAAATGGATTAGCCATTCATACAAATAAGAACAACATGTGCATTTGTTTCAGCTGGGATAAAAATCACAAAGGCAATCAATTCTCATACAACACATGTGAAAAAAACCCTTGGCACAAAGTATGGCTTACCCCAAGTGTTCAGATACATGTTTCAAGTATGCATATTAATTTTTTTCAGCTTTCAGGTTACTAGTTTGCTCCAGAAAGCCATGAGAAACCACAGCTTGAAGGGAGAAATAATGACTTTACACTCCCAATGTATTCTTTAAAGTCTCTGTTTTCTGTGTTGTTTGAACTTTTTTCCATGTGGATTTGAATCCTATTCACATAGCCAAGCCAAAATGACTATAAACTGTAAATACAGTTTTTTGGATAATAAATTTGGTTTTGGGCATTTTTTCCCCTGACTCTTTTTAGCTATACTTTTACCATACACAGAGCTGCCACTTAGCATGCACAGAGCACATTTTCTACCAGTGGGACTCCCACTGTCAGCCGTGCATGACAACCATATTGACAGATGGACTATATTTACTTGACAGGTTTTGGACCAAAGAAGGAGGTTACAGCTTAGATGAGCATAAGTGTATTGTTATTAGCACATAATATCCCCAGTAATTTGCCCCCTTATTGGTATTTTGTTTCAGAGATGACAAGAAGTGTCACTTCGCTCATTGGTTCTCACATGCAGCAGAAATTTTTTGTTGTCCAAGAACATGCAGCCATGTCACATGGAAAATATCCCAAAACAACAGGGTAGAAGAGCAGTATATCCCTTGGTAAAGATGTAATTCCTTAGCTCCAAAATCACTTCCACAAGCTCAGCCCTCCTGCCTTACAGCTTTCTGAAAAATAATCAGAGAAAAACATTTTGCGTAGGCAAAATCGTAGCAGTCAATTCTCCCGCATTTCCTCTGGCAGTTCAGCATATCCAATTGCCCACTCTTTAATTAGACCCCAGTGATCTGTTTATTTCAATGGCAATGACAACCTTACAGAACTACAGTGTTGCCTTGGAAAACAATTCAAAAAGCCTGAGATATTATTTTCATCACAATTTGGGTAAGTGTCCTTGCCATTTGCAAAGATGCTGCCACAGTTGTCCCATGTTTTCAAGCACAGAAGTGTCCCAATTTCTCTTCTGAAGTAGAAGCACTTATGCTTTGTGCAAATTCCACTGACACACAGCTCTGACAGCTCAAGCTGACTGCTAGTGGAGGCAGGCTGCATGGCAAGGCAAGAGGGGAGCCTCAGGGGTCACTGATGGTTTTTGTTAAACGTTGGCTCTACTCAGCCCAGGGTAAACTGGGGGAATGAGATGTAATCACAGTGCCAGGTATCAGGTTGTGGCCATATGCAGAGATTGCTGCCCACTGCTGTTGAGCCAAATTTGCTTTGCCACTGGTATCAATAGCAAAGGATATGATTCTCAGGCACCTGGCTGATAATTCACTTGAAATCTTTTAATTGTTTTCAAATGATGTCTCTTCTCAAATATATTTCAGTTGATGACTTTCATGTTTCCCATGAAATGCCAGAAATTAAGTTAATTAAAAACRCAGCCATCCCTGAGCTTCTTTGCTTTCACATCATTCAGGAGTGGAAAGAGTTTTCTGTTTTAATTAATTGGGGAATAAAAATCAGTCTCCAGCTGAAATGTTGGGTCTTTGTTTTCCTGTGGAATCAAGTCTCCCACAAAAAATAGACGTTTGTGCTGAAAATGCCGACTCAGATGAAATCAGAAGGCTGTGATCAGGGATGTCAAGACCCCCAGAGATTAATGTTGCATTAAATCCTTGCGGTTGAAAAGAAGCCACAACAGTCAAGCCCTTTCTCCCTGGACACCCGCTACCCTTCACTGCTCTCCGATTTCTCCCTTCTTTCTCATATTTCACGATGTGAGTGTATATGTGTGCGTGCATACACATATGTGGGAGGGTGCTAAACTGTGCTCTCATTATGCTCCGTTTCCTCTGGTAGTGCCTGCTTTCTTCCCCGCTGCCTGTGCTGCTGTGCGTGCCAGCAACATCTATGCACACTCAGTAAATTATGTGGAGTTGCCTCAGAAGCCAGAGGAGGAGGTGACAATTGGTGGACATCTTTCTCTGCCTGACAGCATATGTAGAAACAGTCCAGCTGGACAGACTTCTTTCTGTGCTGAGGGGACCAGCAGATTATTTTTGCCATTTACTGGCTTGAAAGCTCAGCACTTCAATGCCCCACTGACTAGAAAGCTATTGGGCATGAAATCCTGACAACATAAGAATCAACCTTGGGAAGTGGTGTTTGTGCCTCCCCCTACTTCTCCATCTTCTTCAGCAAGCAAAGAGTGTGGGCAATGTTGAAAGGAGAGGTACAATAATGCTGATAATTTATAAGCTGGCAATGGGATGTAGTTTATAGAGTCAAACATCTGCTATTCAAGTTTCTGAAAATCCCCGTAACAAGTACAATTCCAGCTGAAGTTTTGCCTTCCTCCTGTCTCTTCAGAGACAGCTCAGCTGGTAATAAACAGCAATAGAAACAGAAGTGGGCTTTAGTTTGCAGAGGTGTTCCCTTCATTTCGGGTGCAACCACCAGGGCAAGAAGGGAAAAAAGGAAATAACTGCTGCTGCATTAGCCAGTTACAATTCTCTGGTGTCTGTATCAGATGTCACTAGATCTTTCAGGATCTAGACATTTTTTAATCCTTACAAGAGTTTAAGGGTTACTATTATTTCACTAAAGTGGGATGCACAGGGGGCAGGAGGATGGGGCTGTAATTCTGCCAGCAACCTGTGTGGGAGCAGACTGTTCATTCATGTACTTGGCAGTGAGTTTCCTGTCAGAGGCACTTGCTTTGCTCAAAAGTCCATTCAGTTTCCAGAGGAATKATGTTCTCGGGCTGGATCCCTGCATGTGATAGGCTGCACTGTGCCTCTGAGGCCTTGTCTTCTCCAGGAAAAAAAAAATTGGTCTTCTGGGCATGTTTGCTCAGGGGTCCCAGCCTTAGCTGAAACATCCCTAGAGAACTAACCTCCATGCTGGCCATAAGGGTCACCACAGACTTACAACTAGCACTATCAGTAATGGTGCTTCAGCTGTGCATTGCCAAAAGGTCCTCAACACTAACCCTAATGCCAGCCCCCAAAGCAGCAGAGATGCTACAAACCCCCTCCTGGGCTGCTCTTGTAGACTTTTGARCACCCCTAGTTGGTGTAAAAAAACCAGCAGAATGGTTTTCACTCCAACTGCCTTGGCAGGGGAATTGTGTTAGAAAGCAATTGTTTCTCCCAAACCTTGGGGAATAGTCTTTTTCTATTACAATCATTGTAAAGGCAATGACCTAAATGCAATGGTGCTTCCACAGTGGATGCATAAGCAGCCCTCCAAGTTTCTTGTTTGTGACAAAAAGCCCCATTTTGAACCAGCATGTCTGGGCACTGGCCTTTTGGGCAGTCAAAGGATACATGATATACAAATGATATTTCCCCTGATAGAAAAGTCCTGTTGCCTTTAGGAGAGCCAGGATAAGTTATTTTTAATTTATGCATTTGGCCAAACACCAAGTCTTATGAGCCAGACAGCGTAAGGCAGTTCCATATGAACGTTTGACATGCAATGTGATTGTTCAAGTGCTTGAGCTGGGACATGCTTCATCATTTTCCCGAGTTTGGCATCATACAGGCAGTTGCCACGTCCCCTCCTGCCACGGGAAATATAAACTCCGTGCTGCTCAGATCGGGCTGGAGTCTCTCAAGTGTGGGATGGCATGGATCTGAATTCCGCTTTGCCCGAACTGAGAGTGAGCTGTAATCACAAGGGTTCTCCGTGTGTCATTAGTGTGTATTTTTTAGGACAAAGAGCTTATTTCTGCTTATCTCTTACCATTTAAAACGTCACATCTCCCCAGTGTTATGATGCTATAATCACTTATCACATCTGTCCCAGAAATACTTGTAAGTGAAAATATAATCTTGATTTTTTTCRTTAGTAGGCAGTTTCATGTCTACAATATGCAGATTTTTTAAAGAATGAAAAATTTTCAAAAAATCCCATAACAGAAAGTGAAAACCAAAGATATAAAGAATATAAGAAAGCTTGGTACTGTAAAATAAACTGGGTTTTCAGGTAATCATGCTCCCGATAGTAAAATAAAAGCTACATTTCTTTACCTCTGACAAGCTGAAGGACATTTTTATGGTATGATTCAATTTTCTCTTTTATCATTCTTCTTTCAAAAGGAGCCACACTACAAAATAAAAGATGCACAGAAACGAAAGGCTTGGATATAAATAAAGATGAGGTACAACAGATCTGGGACACATTAACTTCCAAATGTAAAAAAGAAACAACCACAAAAAAACCAACTCAAAACATTTTATGTTAACCTAACAATGAATGGAAGTTCTAGACTATGATCTTTTTCAAGATGCTTCCTAAACCCTGTCTGGAGCTTGGAATTAACTCATGTTGTGTACTTTCTAGGAATTTTTAAATCCAAGTAACTAAGAGGGCTTCAAAATACCTTTTTATGTTTCATAAGTGTTAATTCAGAAATAGAAGGCATTACTTTTCTAAGACAAGAAAAAATTTCTAAAATAAGAGAAGTTTTACTGCTCCAAAATTACTTGTTAGCCATCCTACAGGAATCAAAAATGGTAAGTAGGTGTAGTAAGAAATCCTGCTGGTTCTGTCTATTCACTTGAGGTTATTTGGGTATATAGATGCAAACTCAGCTTTTTCATCTAGCCTGGGTATGATGTGCACAACAGACAATTCTTAGGACAGCAGGTATGTGCGGCTACGCTGGTGGATTTCTGCAACCATCCCATAGAGGCTATTTCTGTTTCTTGCTGCCCTTGCCACTTCTTTCATTAAACATGCCCTGCAGCATTCACACACATGCTTCACACCTTCCAGACACACAGCCCTAGCCACACACAGATACAGATGTAGGGAATGTACAGCCCACGATTCAGTGCCAATACCTAGCCCATTCTGCCTGGAAAAGTCATTACTACATATGGAAGGCTCAACTAGACTGAGCAAGAAGTGATTTATTAGCCCAATATTTAAATTTAATCATCATAATCTAGGAAAGAAATACTGTCATTCTTTTCAATGGGGTTACTCTGGATTTCTCTGACAATAATTTTAGCTTTGCAACATACCTGCCTGCAAAGAAACTCCTATTGTCACTTCTGAAAGTGCGGAAACTGGCATTTTGAACTCTGGCACAATTTCTTTTGTCATAGATTACCCAGCAATTGCAATTATTTATTGCTGGGCATATTATTCCTGCACTCTCTGTGGATCCTACAAACAAAATAGGTTTCTTTTAGGCACCAGTGGTTCATGTGACATCAACTGAGGTCAGACAAAGTTAAATTTATTGTTAAAAAGTACCCAGGACACTGCTTGGGCTTTTTCTGAAATTTAGTGCAACAGCTAGAAAGATAGATCAGCTCCTTGATATTTCAGAAAACCTCAGAAATAAGTTCTGCAGAGCTTTCTGCAAGTCTTCTTAGTTTTGAAGACAATGGAAACTTGAATGCTTGATATTTTTGAGCAATGGAGACAGGTCAGCTCAATGAAACCTTTCCAAGTAAGTTAACTGCAGCCTTCAAAAACATTCAGGCAAAGTCAGGGTTGAAGCTTCAAAGTCATAAGCAGTGAGACAGACCACGATGCCATCCTCAGTCTGCAGGGTTGGGGCCCACATCATATGGTGCAGGAGCATGTCCCCCCACCAGTAAAAGAAGGAAAGACAGGGAAGGAGACAAGCCCTCATAGCCTGCCTCAGGTAAATAGCCTTGTCTCAGACACATCTGTCACAACTTCTATCTTCCTCTGCCAGATTGCTGTATTTTTCAGTAGCCTAGCTCAAAGCAACCTATCTGTATGAAAATGTTTCCTAGCCCTAACCTGGTGGAAAGGCAGGAAAAGCATTACTGGCCAGCCACTGCAGCAATGATTTTATGTCCAGGCTGCTCTCCTACTGAGGCAGGGGCAGGTCATTCAGCCTGGAGGCTGCTGTCATCCAGCCTCTCCACAAGCCGCTTTCTGCTTTAGCCCATGCCCCTAACTGCACCCACAAGGCTCTGGAGGGTCTCCAGGATGGCTTTCAGCAGTGCCTACATGGCTCAGCTGGGTTCAGCATCGCCCATCTTCGACTCATTTTGATCTGAGTGTCCTCTTGCCCTTTCTGGACTGTGACCCCAGCTTCATGTGTTCTCCCATGACGATTGCTTACGATGGATGGAGGCAGGTGAAGGAAGTCCAGAGACAAAAGGAAAGAAAACAGATGAAAAAGCCTTCTCTTTTATCTATTTTGGTAAAATTTGTAACTGCCAAATGCATCTTCTCTTTCCTGAAGTGATAATTCTGTCCTCCTTCCTGCATGACCTGGTTGTAACCCTGGGAGGAGGAAGTCATTTATTTCTAGCTGTGTTGTTTTAAATGTGTCTCAGCTTTTAGGTTGTCATCTGAGGCCACCCGAGATGATGTTTTTCACCTGCCTGGCTGCTCATCGGTCTCCAGTCACCCAGCAAGAGGAGCCGGGCACAGGGCAGCTGCACAAAGGGCTGACACGGGAGCACAAGCAAGGCTTATTTGTTTCACACCACTTCCCCAGTGCCCGTGCTGACAGACAGCGAGACAGACAGACAGACAGCCTCCCACCAGTCCCCGTGGGGCACCAAGCATCCCCAGCGCCGCGGGTGTGCGGCTGGGAGAGAGCCAGTGCTCTGCAGCTCCTACCTGTTGCCTTAGAAACAAACAAAGAGACATAGGCCTGTTTTCTTTCTCCCTTTCTTTCTCTTTCTTCTTTTTCCCTCATTTTGCTACTCAGATAGTGTGCCATGTGCCAAGTCTCAAGGTGGGAGGGAAGAGTGAGGAGGTAAAAAAAGAAGTGACAGAGAAGAGTGAGAATATAAAGACCAGGAAACATATTCTGAGGCTAAATATGAAAGCAAGACACACTGAGGCAGCTACTGGGCTCGTCCCTGCCTCCTGCCCTTGTGTGGCGTGTGGCAGGAGGTCACGCTGCCACACTGAGAGCAGTTGTAGGAACCAGCTGTGACATCTGGCTTACATTGAGGAATCTGAACGCTGGAACCGGACAATGTTTGTTTTCTCTTGCTTGAACACGAATCAAAGTTTTAATTAAAGAAAGCTCAGAGATGCTTTCAGCGAGACTGCCCAGGGTCAGTGTGCAGAGGGTGCTTTTTCAGGGATATGAGCTGGCTGTGGTCCAACCCACTCCCCGAGGTGATGGGTGTGTTTTGGGGTGAGGGAGGAGTTTCAGAGCCTAAAGCCTAAAGCGATAGATGACACCCAGAAAGACCCTTATAGCTGCCTTTGTGTACTTGGAGGCCCAGACGCCGAGGAATAACCATTGCCTCCTGCATGCCTTCTCGTCTTGCCAGCAGCTATTCCTATGGCTGATCAGCCTCACTGCCCTTCCTCGTGCAAAATCATTCGATCCTTCCTGTGGTTCCTCCTTCATTTAAAGCYACTCCTAGGACCTCCTCTCCCCTTCCCAACAAAGACCACCAGAGCTATGCCCTCTGACATCGCTGGCTGCAGCACGGTTGCTGCTTAGCTACTACTGTAAGCTATTAGTTCTCCAGCTTTTGTATTAGGCAATACTTTTTTTTCCAAATAATTGTTTTTCAGACTGTTAGTAACCCTTTAGGATAATTTCTGGATTAGAACAACCCTATTCCCACTTGAGTAGTCAGTACCACCATAATAAAATATTTCAAACACATCAGATCTCTAGAAACCCCTTAAATTTGTTCCCAATCCCCGTTCAAATTGCAGCAGCAGTTCGTCTCTCCAGGGCTACACTGGTTTGGAAAAACACCTGGCACACATCCTATTCCTTCAATGCAAAGCACACCCTGTACAGCTGCAGCTTAGGCAACACATCTGAGAGCCACAGTCAATCTGTAGCAACAACTGAAAAACAGAAACCCAAAGCAGAGGACGAGTAGGTTTGTGGGATCCCTTTCTATTCTTTCTGGAATTAAAGGGCATTAGTCTGTTGGATATAGCTGAGACTTCTAGACTGGCTGCTGGCTCACAGCCACCCATGTGCCCTATAAATCTATTTTTTGTTTTTATGTGTAAATGATGTAATGCCCGCAAGCTTCCTCAGTCAGGGTTCATTATTTAATTTCTCAGGTGGCTGAAGTCATAGGCTTTGTGGCGTCTATGACCACCCACAATGTGCTCTCACTGCCCAGAAATGAACTTCCTCTTAGACCTTGTATTCTAATTGGCATCTGCAGAATTAAAAGTACACTGACCACTGCATGTCATGGGAACACTTTGGAAAGCATCTCTGGAATGATAAAACTATTTTGATCCTGAAATAATGTGTGTGCTTAAACTAAGACCTTTTCTGACAGAAAGAAGACAAAGACAAGTTTTGATATGATGCCATGTTAAGAAAAAACCTGTTTTCATGAGCAAACATCTACTTGGAAAATAAAACCAAGCAAGATAAAATCCTTGCTTTACCTAATCTAATATTCCACATTGACAGGCTTTTATCCCATTTCTTTACTAAATGGGACTACATCTTTACTAGCATCACTGAGCTCCTAAATCATTCCTGGGGGTGGTTATTGCCTTACCTATTAGTGATAGACATGTCTCATGCTTTCTTTTAATCCTGCTRAACTCACATCCTTGGTGGTGTTTTAACTAAATGTTTATAAATCCAAGAAGTTAACCATGCATGAAAAACAGTTTCCTGGGCACAGAGGCTTTCCTGCACCAGTCCAGTTGGCTGAGACCAGTGAGAAGTTGGTCTTCTTCATAATACTGCCTAGTGGCATGGTACAAAACCCAGTGGTTTTCTGATAATATCTGCAACATTCACTTTTTGACAAACTGAAATATTGTGCCTTATTAGCAATTAAAATAAATTGAATGGAGTGGTGCAGAGGTCAAATTATTACTGTATAAACACTGATCAGCATTCCCTAAACTGTGTAAATCCTTAAAGTCTGAAAGGATAATCTGCACAAATTACAGGTATTTTCATGAACCTAGAATCAAGCATCTCAAAAAAAATTAGGTGGGTGTGGTCCAAAGCACAGCGAAATCTATAAAAATCAACTGCATCCCAAAGACTTAAACTTTTTCACTGCTAGAGTTAGGATTCTTCCTGAGGAAAAAGAATACAAACGACAACAGTAGATAAAAGCATATATTTGTATAGTTATACAAATATATTTGCAAATATATTATATGCTTGCAGGCAAGTTCATCAATGATGCCCATCTATATGGAGAGTCAGAAGGAAGATCTGGGGAACTACAGGTCTGTCAGACTGAACTCAGGGGATTAGGCCCAGCCAGTGTGGGTTTGTGAAAGGTAGGTCCTGCTTGACCAACATGATCCCCTTCTATGACAAAGCGGCCCAGTTAGCTGATGTGAGAAAGGTTGGCTCGTGTGAGAAATCCTGTGGCCAGAAGACCAGGGCAGTGACCATCCCTGTGTTCCTCAGTTCTGGTGAGGCCACACCTCAAATTCTGTGTTCAGTTTTCAACCCTTCATTACAAGAAAGACATTGAGGCACTGAAGTGAGTCCAGAGAAGGGCAGTGGTGCTGGTGAAGGATCTGGAGCACAGGTCCTATGAGGAGTGGCTGAGGGAGCTGGAGTTGTTTAGCCTGGAGAAAAGGAGGCTCAGAGGAGACCTTATCACTCTGTGCAACTGCCTGAAAAGAGTTGGTAGCCAGGTGCAGGTTGGCCTCTTCTCTCAGGTAATGAGCAATAGGACAAAAGGAAATGGCATCAAGTAGCCCCGGGGGAGGTTTATATTGGATGTTAGAAGAAATTTCTTGATCAAAGGAGGTGTCAAGCATTGGGACAGGCTGCCCAGAGAACGGGTGGAGTGGCCATCCCAGAAGGTATTCGAAAGACACATAGATATGGCACTTAGGGACATGGTTTAGCCGTGGACTTGGCAGTGCTGGGTTAAGGGCTGGATGATCTTAGAGAAGTCTTTTACAACCTAAAAGTTCTATGATTCCATGATTCATTCTTCAGTGAATGAATTGTAAAGTAAATTGAAGCAGTAAAGTAATTGAAAGCAGTAAAGTCATATAGAATCAGCCATAAGGAATCTTCAGATAGTGGTTAATTTAACTCTATATGCATTGTAAATATTAAAAGAAGAAGAAACACACCATTTTCTCACAGAAGGAAATCTAATTAAGAGAATCTTTAATCTACAAGGTTCTGAGTGACTAAAACATATCTGTTATCTTCTGCAAGAATTTCAGCAAAAAACGAACGCCACGAGAAAAATGGATGTTCATGCTGTAGACAATACAAGTGGCTCCTGCCTTTTCTCACAGTGAAAATGCTCGAAGAATGTTTTTGGACAGGATGTTTCCAGCAAAGAGTCTCAAACCAACATTTTACTTTCCCTCTGTTGAATATAAAACAGAAATTAAAAGGTAGAAAAGAGGAAAAAAAACTCGTAAGGAAACTTTTTGTCCTCAGCAGCATCTTTTTACTCAGATAGAATTTTAGCTGTGGAAGAAGAGGCAAGAACAAAGGGTTGTTGGGCATGTGAAGCTAGTCTAATTATTTGCTCCCAAGTATTTCTTCATGTATATTTATTCAGTCTTTTCTACACTGGATTTCTATTATCTARGGTTTCATCACTATAAACCTGTTCCAAATATTACTTAAATGATGCCTTTTCCACAGAAGGTATGAACAGGGACACGTGCTTGGCAGGAGGGCAGGTGCCTAGGGAGGTTCTCCCTGTGCTTACCCTGCTGGGTTTGATGGCAATACTTGGCTGGAAAAGTCACCTCACTTCACAGACCTGCAGCTGGCGTCCAGAAAGCTGCACAGTGATGACAGCCAGGCTCGAACCCTCCCGTGCACACACACAAGGTCTGCTGCTTCCCAAGTCTCGAGATGTCAGCCTGGGCCCCAAGGCTTGCATCGTGCTGGCCAAAAACTGAACAGCCAAGCATCGCAGGCTGCTGCCGGGCACCCTGCATTCCCATGAGAAACTCACAAATTCGGATAAACTGCGTCACAGCAGCCTGCAAAGCGGAGGCCAGGTTTAAAAATACTGCCTGGTGCAGATTTCCCAGGCCATATATAGTTCACACATCTCACGGTAGCAGGAAGGAGCTACAAAGACACACAGAGACACAAAGAAGGAAGAAAGCAATGAGAGACGCTACTGCCAATGTGCAACAAAAACAGGTTAAAAATAGCCTGGGCTGCAACAGCTCCCTCCTATCCTGGGAGTGCGGGGGCCACTGGTCCTCCCTGGCCTCTCTGGCCTGTCTCTCAGCTGCCTATTTTCTGCCAGGAGGAAAGGGCAGGAAGGAAACTTTCAGTTCCTGTAGGCAGAAGAAGAGAAAATGACTGCCCTGTTTGTTTTGGTACTGGGCAGGCCCCCTTAGACTTGCACAGACACCTGGCCGGTGCTGTAAGATYCTCCACCTAAGGGGCGGGCTGAGGATGCGGGGAGAGCACAGGCTTGGAATGCCTCTGTCACATCCCCCAGCAGTAGCAGGCATAGCCCCACGGGATGTGGTGCCATGCTTCCAAGATGAGGTGCCATGCTGCCCGGAGAGGAACACAGCCTGCGCTTTGGTAAGGGCTTTGAAACAAGTCCCGTCTTCCTCCCACCACCCTTTGCATGTTGGGTCCTGAGAAGGGGCAAAGCTAAGCTGTCCAACCCTACTCTGGTAAAACAAGTAAAAAGCAAAAAAACGCTTGTTCTGCCCATCATCTCTTCTCTCCCACAGCCCAGCCTCCCCAAAGCCATTGCAAAGGGAAAGCAGCCACGTGCCAAACAGGGTTATCTCTCTGGAAGGATCTTTCCATCATCTTCTCCTAGCCCAGTCCTTTGAAGGGAAAGCAAGAATATGAAGGTGTGTGCCATCCAGTCTAGGGTGCGTGACCCTAGATTCCTGGAATCTCCGTCCTTGTTGAGATTTCCAGCAGCCAGGTGAGCACTGCCTGACCTGTGGCTGGGGTGGAAAGAAAGATATGTTGGTATGTCTCCAGAGGCCAGGCAATTCCTCATGGGGCCAGTTTTAATTAGAGGGCTGTGGTTTCTTTATTTTATTCGTGATCACTTGCATCCTAGCAGACCTGGCTGCCCCAGCTGCAAACAACTTCTGTCAACTCCTAGATGCCGACACGAGGCACTGAGAGGGGTCCAAGCCAAAAGCCCAGATTCCAAACATCCCTGAACTTTGGAGAAGTTCAAATCAGAGCACACATCTTTAGTGAGAAGAGGAAAGCTGTAACATGATCCTAGCCCTGGGAAATAGAGGTAACACTCCAGTGTGGTCTGAAGGTGACTTCCAGAATATGTGGTGTGGAGCAGAGCGGAGGAGGAGAGGGAAAGGCAAGAAGGTATTTTTCATATGTTCAAAAAAAAAAAGTTCTAGGGGTGAGCTGCGTGTCTGCTGTCTATGGGAGGGTGAGGAAGGTTGCTGACAGGGTAAAGGGGGTTAAGAGAGGTGGATGAACTCTGAATGGAACAAGAAGTGATACCAAAGAGCTCTGTAGGCTGTCAGAGAGGTGTCTGTGAAGGAGCAGAAAGACCAAGAATGCCAGCATTCAGGGAGAAGTCCATCACAGCACATCTGCATATCTATGAGACCTTGAGACTACAGATGCATTTAGGCTCGCACACTCTCTGTGGTGCTCTCTGCCTGCCTTTCATATGGATTAAAATCCCCCTAATGTGTCACCTCCAGTTCTGTTCACAGGGGAAAAATGCCTCCAGTGAGAAGGGCAGCTGGGCACTGGTTGTGCCTGTGTGGGGGACAGTGAGGAGCATCAGCCTCTCTGCATGCTGCCCGCAGCACCCACACYAGCATTTCCAGCTAGCAGGGCAGTGTGGACTTTTCCCTCTGGAGCACAAGAAGCTGCATTCTGCTCCTCCAGTTCTCCAACGGCTCGTGTCTCAGTTCATCACTTAGGCTTGCAAGAATTAAAGTCAGGCACTAACCATGTCAGGGTGCAGAAGACAAGATGCCTTTTCCACTCCACATGAAAATACGGACTGTTTGATCCTTGTTCACACAAAGGCTCCCTGGATAGCCACAGAGAGGCAACAAGCAGCCTGACTGGGTTCCCCTAATGCTGTATCAATGTGCTGGATGTGATTAGATGCACCAGTCTCTGTACTCCAGAGGAACAAGTTTCAGCCTGAATTTAGAAGGCACCAGTCTGCAGGATTGGGAAGCCACTCCCATCAGATTACACAGGGTTAAGTTTAAGGTTGGAGCAGTGCACAGTTTAAGGTGATAGCAGCTCAGGTCCTGCTTGCAGGAACGTGGGGTGACAACCCCAAGTGTGACCATGCATGGGCCAGAGGAACAAATTCCTTGGTGATATCTAACCTCCCTTCAGCCAGCTGATGGTGACTGGCTAGATGGCTTTTGTGCCATGCTGTGACACTGGCCATAAAGACTAAAACGTTGCTTCCTGGGTCTCACTTCCTCAGCTAACAAATGACACCACTAATTAACTGACAGTAACATGGAGCTATTCTTGGCCATAGGTGGATCTTACTGAGGTCATACTGGTTGTGGGTAATGTAATTTATTATCCTGTGAAACACTTTGGGATATAGAGTGAGAAGGCCACTTGGAAAGTGCCAAAGCAATAATCTAAGTCAGAATTTTCCCAGCAAGGTAATATGTTCCATACTTGCTCTGCCTCTGAGAAATAAAGCATCGAAGTTGCATTGGCTCTGGTGGAATGCTGTAAAGATTTCCAAATACATTGGTGGAAACAGAGGGCTACTGTGCTCAAGAGGTGGGTCCCTCTTTGGAGCAAAAAAAAAGTGCAAGGCATTTATTTTTTTCCTAAAGCAACTCAGAAGACAAAAATCCCACCCTGTGGAAAGGCAGTTGTCTGCCAAAGGGAAGTGCTGTGCTTTGGGCAGGCGGGCAGCATGGCAGTGGGGTCACACCATCTGGCCCATGTTAGGGCTGGAGCTGTACTCTAGCTGAACTCTACCAAATTAGCTGTACATGATGCTGCATTCCCTCCTTTCTCAGAGGATCAAAGTAGCTGGATTCAGTCCCAGTTTTCTGCAGATAAGCAGGTCACAGGACTAGTTTACACCTCTCTGCTGCTTGTAATACACCATGTTACAGATTCCTCTGGATTTCCTAGTTTGTGCCCATATACACTAGATACTGCTGGTCACATTTTTTTCCCTTTAGTCCTCTGAGCTAATCTAGGGACCTGGGATAGTTCTACAGCCTCTTCCCAGCAGAGCTCTCTGGCAGCGCTACATCCGATTATAAATTACTACCACTATTCTTGCCCAAATGCTTTTTACATTTTCTTGTTTTATCTAAAAAGTTCATTCTTTTCTTTGAAAGGCTTCTCCCACCAACACAGCAGCATGAGGGCAGCCACAGCAGCTCTACAGCCTGGCTTGGATTAAACCCTTGCTGAATGGTGGAGGGAGAAAGGGAGAAAGACAAGACTATCTGGTTTGGTAAGCCATGAGGCATCCCTAATGCCTAAGAAAAATGCATGTGAAGAATGGGGGGGGAGGGGAGAGATAGCAGTAATTGGTAATCCATTTCACTTGTATAAAAGTGCTAATTAGTTGTTTATCTGCAGCCACACTGCGGGCTTCACAAAGGCACACACAGGCTACAGCGATTAATTACTGGCAGGGTCTGGAAGASTGTCTCCATAATTCAAATTTGTCATCAAGCAGCAGCAATGAGTGCTTCAAAAGCAAACAGCAGAACATGTACATATATATTCTTCTTTAAAAAGATAATATGGTTTTGTATCATAGGACTGGGTGATAAATTTATTGTCATTTTAACGATTACTATTGTTTAAGCAACAGATACCTATCCAATGTGCAAGTGGTACCTTTGGAGCAAGTAATTTTTTTTTTTACCTATGCAGTTTGTCTGTCAGTAGAAGGAGACACATGGTAAAATTATGCAACAATTTATGTCAAATTTGCTAATAGTTTTGTATGAAATAATAGAACTAAAACTGAGGAAAAAAAATTTCTGAAAGATTTATTTAAATTTTGAATGATAATTTGTGACCTGCTGTTCCTATTTTAGTTAAAAAAATGAAAACAAATGACTGATTTCTGGACTGATTGTCCAGATTACTCTGTTGATTTGAAGATAAATGTTTTTTTCCAGTTCTCACACTCAGTATAATGGCAATTGATAGCACATGCTCCCAGTGTCCATCCTTCACTGAATAAAAAAATGTTTTAAGGACCGAATGAGGGAGAAAATTAAATAGAGGCATCCTATGGGCAAAGAAAAATACATGTAAATGCTTTGGATAAAGCATTTACCAATTTATCAAAATGCTTTGGATAAAGCATTTAAATGTTCTATTTCACCTGTCAAAAATACATCAACTATAATAATAGAATAGCACTGAACTAACTCGCTCAACTCCAATGGGATTGGAGGCATCCTGACAATTTTGGCCTGGGATCCTTCTTTACAATGTGTTTTTGAGAATATCTGATAGCGGAGCATTGAATATAATGCCCTAAATAAAACTGGTTTTCATAATTATTTTGGTAGGCTTTTTTTGACAAGTTTGCTTAACTGAAAGCGGTTTCCAATGAGTGTATTGACAAAGCGACACATTTGTATTTTCTTATTGCAAGAAGTACCATTCATGAAAATACTTTGTATTAAAAATTATTCATGACCTCTTTACCAGAATACTTTTTGTCCAGGAGGCTGTTTAAGACAAGCTTAAGGTGTTGTCCAGCCTGTATCTCAGCTGCGTTCCTCACAGACAGTGACTGGCATTTTCTGTGCTCTGCTGGGTGGCCGAAAAACACCTGCAAACAAAATTCTGAAGGCACTGCTTCCAACTGTTCGTTGAAACTCCCATTTCCACGTTTTGCAGGTCACAAAAGACCTACTTTTTTTTTTTCCCCCCTGGGAATATTGCAGCCAAGAAGCCAACAGAAAAGTTTTCTGAAATGTTTACACACAGAAAAGAGAAAAAAACCCCACCAGAATAAAGTTCAAACCGAYGCCAACAAACTGCATTTGGTACAGTACAGCCTGTTGCTCACAGCTGCATTCAGAGGTGAAGAAAACATTTTGCTGGGTCCAAGGGCTCCCTGCACAAGAATGGGCTTCCCGCAGGGAAGATGCACAGTGCCCTGCAAGCACTTCACAGCACTGAAATACAGGATTGCATGGCAGCTGCTCACTGTAGAAAATCTTCCCTTTAACATGTGGCAAGTCACAAATTCAAAGCAAAAAGTTGCACGATGTGGAGCTGTAACTTTATATCTAAATCTGTAATTGAGCATCTTGGCCATCAGCCACAAAATGTCCAATTAAGCTGTCTAAAAAAAAAAGAGTTCATATTTCAAAAATGTAAAGTTAAAATCCAAGACCAGCCCTTAATTACCAAGGAATGACCACAAAAATACCTCACAAAACCCAAATTCAATTACCTGAAATATTGTTGCTTGATAGTACTTTGGTCTTCTAATTTGGACATCAAAACATTCCTGATGTAAGAACGGGGAAGGGCGAGACCAACATTTTTTCCTCTGACAACAAACTCAGTTTTGCAGCTTTTGTTGAGCAAAACACTTTTTTATTTCAGATTAATATCTACTTAAACCATTTACYTTATAACATAGCTGCCAGGAGATAAGTTATGAGGGAATAGGAAATTGGGGGAAAAAAAAAAAAAGGGGAAAAAAAAGAAACGGAAAAGAAAAGAAACCGAAGAAAAAAAACCTGAAACAAAAAAAAATCAAATAAACCTTCAGTCATGGAAAATAAGCTTTGTGAGAAAGGAAGAATTTATTTTTCACCTTTCTGCACATGCTTATTATTTTTTTAACCTTTATACCAAAATGTTCACAAGAGAAAGTCAAGTAACAGTGATGAATAAYGGACACCACAGTGTAAAAAAAAAGAAAAAATCCAAAATATTTATGAAATTGGGTATTTGGAAGGGATTTATACTTGCCCCTTGGCCTTTCTTAAAAAAAAAAAAAATKAAATGCTTACTATGAGTAGAGTCACAATCTCTATCAGGAAAGGTAAAAAACTTTAAGGCACAAACAAAGGCTGAGGGAAAAATCATTACTAAATTAACAAAGCCAAACTTCAGTCAACCAAGTAGAAGACTCCCCTTTCTACCAAGTTAATTTAGTCAACGAGTTCCCTCCAGCTCAACAGCCAYCTGCACCTCTTTAAGTTGTCATATTTGGTTTCACTGAAATGTTCACATAGAAAAAGRAAATGCAGAACTTTGAGAGATCAAGAATCTTACTGACAATCTTTGTAAAAATCAAACCTTTTATCAAAAAAAAAAAAAAAAGGTAGCTAGACAAAGAAGCCAGTAAACAAATGTTTTATTGGGGTATGTTTTGTTGTGAATTGTGAATGCTCAGTAACCAGTTTACAAAGGCCAGCCAGTTATGTTATCCAAGACAATCACAAACTTCACCCCAATGATTTTACAGTGTGCTTCTTTTGTATCGTTAATTTGAATGACCCTCCAAAGACTCAAAAAGCAGTGAATATTTTTCATGTGGAATCATYGTTCAAGCATCGCTGTCATCTTCCTAATGTCACTGCACCGGCCTGCCAGTGCCCTGCACTGGAACACTTCTGGAACAATCGGTTTATTGGGGTGCCGTGCACAAGGGTATTGCAACTTCCAGCAGTCTTGAAATGCTTTCTTCAGTCTTCACATGCGTGCTGTGCTACTCTCACACTCAGAGAGGTCTCTGACAGAGATCTCGCTCCTCTGCCTATGAAAACACTCACTAATTTTACTCTTAGCAAAACAATTAAAAACTAAATGCATAATTCTCACAGAGCAGATACACAACTGCAACTGGGAAGGCAAATATGGATGATGTCTGCCAACACACTTGGTCAAAAAGCCTGAGATGCACGCTTCACAAACAACTGCATCTTCTATTAGATATGTTCACACAACCTGCAAATTGATTACAAATTTGCATTAAAACATAAAATATCTTCAAGACTAAGTGTCCAAATTAAGTCTTTTTTCAGGAAAAAAAAAGTAACTCTCTAAATATTTCCCTCATCTAAAGAGCTTTAGTTTAAAAGGCAGGTAAGTTAAAATCAGTATTTTTGTACACAGGAGAAATTCAGGTTGATATTACAATATTAGATTTCCCATACAAAAAATTCAGGATATGAAAAGTTGTGGTGCCCCAGAAGACAATTTGTAATACTGAAAAATCCCTAGGAATTTCAATGGTACATGGCTGCAGGTTTTAGCTTTAAAAATTTTTGGGGATTTATGATTCACTTGTAAAGAAACAGTACAATTGTGGGTGTAAAGAATCACTTAATAAAATCCTTGCGTAAATTTTTACACATAACTAAAGAATGTGGAGTCAGCAAAGCAAAAAGTGGAAATGTTAATATCTTTTAATTTTCATTTTAGTGTGCCTTTTTTTTTTTCCACTTAAACAGCTGCAGATGGGAAGTTCGTCTCCTTTTAAGGGTGGCACAAAGGGATGATATTTTGCCACCGAAGATGACAAAGAGAGGTTGCAGAGTCTTCATCCTTGGAGATAGTCAAAAGCTGTATGGACATGGTCTTGGATCACCTGTTCTTGATGACCCTGCTTGGGCAGGGCATTTGGACCAGATAATCTCCAGAGGCCCCTTCCAACTTCAACCATTCTGTGATTCTGTGATCTTCATTAACAAGAATGTGATGGTACAAGAATATGCTACTAATCACTTACAACTGAATATTGTGCATGTGATGTACAATAGAAAGGAAGCTAAGTATTTTTAACAAGAAAGAAAAACATAAAGAGAGAACTGGCACAGTTTAAATAATATTTACTTATTAAATTTTTATTTCCTAGGGAGTGTCTTTCAGCTGAATGCCTGAACGCATTTTAAATGCTGTAAGACTGAACAAAATTTTCTCTTGCCTGAGCTCTCTAAGTTTTATTTGATGATGAGCAGACAAAACAAAGGGTGATAGCTTACAGTTCTAAACATTGCATTTAATTGCTGGCTCATCACAGCATACACTATTTCATACGTAACAGGTAACAAAACCGCCATTGCCCACCCCTACTCTGCTCTGTGGGTTTTATGAGGAAGAACTCCACAACACAAGGACGTAAACTCATATTTAGAAAGTTTGCATCTGAATCATCGGTGGGGCCTTTCCTTTGCCCTAGCCTGAGTCCTCTTGGCCAGTGAACCTGTATAAGATCACAAACCACAGCATTTGGTTTTCAGTGTGTGCCATTTTTTCTGCTCTCTCAGGAACTCTCACCCACAGCTGGCTCCTCCAGTCCTATTTCATTCTTTGTACCRGTGAAGAGCCTAAAACAGGGAGAAGTGGCTGGACTTTGAATGCGTGGTCATTCTCACTAAATTTACCGTGCACTGTGTACACTCCATCCCTCTGTTTCTTCCTCGCCCCTCTCCTGGCCAGGAGGAACTCTCCAACAGCCCCAGAGTGGCTTCCCATAGCTAGCATGCTATGGCAACCACTCACCTTCCCAACAGTGGTTGAGCAAAAGCCCAGTGATTCCCAGCAAACTGTGCCTAAAGGGAAAAGTCTTGCTGATACAAATTTGAGGTGTAACAAAAGTCGCTTCTGGGTTAAGAAATGTTGGGTGGTTGTAAACAAAACATTAACTTTCCCTACCTCTTGGAGACTGTAATATTTTTCCCAACACCTCCTTCATAGTGCCTCACAGTTTGCAACTGCATTTGGCAAGAGTTTATCTTCCACAATCTGAATGTGGAAGAGTTTTGTTTATATATCATGTTTATTATTATGGCATTAGACAGTAGCCACCACCTGCTGTAACTACGACGTGAAATGAGGAATGTGTGAAGATTTACTGCTTACTGTCTAAATGCAGCTTGGAAATAGATCTCTACAGGAATAAACTTGCTTTTCAACTTAAAAAGTATAGCATACAGCTTGCTTCAGGATAGAGGAAAATCAACATAGCAGGAAATCCCCATGTTGACACACATAGGCTGGTGCCACTGTTCTGACCTAATCAGGAAAGGAAATGACTTACAACAGACCTACAAGCTGGGGTCAGCAGCCTCTGTGAAGCAGCAGCCAGGGGTGTTCAAGGCTTGGGCTCCACTCTCATGGTGGCATTTAGTCACGCCTATAGCACCTTCTCAGACTGCCAGTTTGTTAGACATAATAGAGCCAGAGATCAAATTAAGATGAAAAAGGTTACAGTGGAAGCCAAGAAAGGCTGTTTTCCTCCTTCCTACTAAACCGCTAATGACAAACTGCTTTATTCCCTCATGGGTTTCCATGGCTCCTTCAAGACCGTTCTTCCTGGACAAAAGATCATACGCTCTCATTCATCTTTGTAGATCTCTCATGTGCTGCCTTCTACAAGTGTTTCACAATCCACTGGTCCACATTCTGATTACAGGTGTCCATTGCCACAAAGGAAACTGCTCATAAGCCCCAGGAGAGCTCTTGGGGCAGACAAAACTGCAGGTGGGCAGCACTGCACGCATAGCTGATTTTGGGAAGGTGGGGGAGGTAAGAAGGAGCCACCTCAGACACGTGTCTGAGTGGTGGGATACAAGTATTCCCTTCAGCCATATCTGGGTTGCGGAGTGTAAAGCCATGTACACACTTCAGCCTCATCGCAGGGTGCCCTGACCCACTGCCTGTGTGAATGTGGGACCAGGACCTGGGGAATACTGCTGTGCTCTGTGGCAAGCCATCATGTGCCCCATGGGAATGCTAGTTCCTCCTTAGGGCAGGGCAGGATGCCAGAGCCTCAGTGAAACCATATAAAGGTCTTTTCCAACCTAAATGATTGTATGATTCTATACTCTCAAACTGAGGTGTCTGAGAGAGGAAGCAAATCTGGCATGGCTTCCCCATGGTCCATGTCCTTCACAGGCTGGTTCAGAGGCAGAGACAAATTTAAGGAGTAGTATCCGGGAATGTGAAAACCCTCACATTTTCTCCTGTCAAAACTCATTAGGATTTTACTCACATGCCTTCTTCCAGCAATAGCATCTCATCAGCAGAGTGCCTCAAGACAGTATCAGCCCCAAAAACTACTCAGGGCTGGGTGCCCCCTGGGCCACCCAACCCCCTCGCAGCTACATCAAAGCTGTGAGTTCTCCCCAGAACTCATTCGTAAGAATTCTTTAGAGTCTGCCCAGCTGAAAAGTACAGTGGCATTAAATTGTATACGCRATTTTTTTTTTTTTTAAACAAACAAAGCCTTCAAGCCTGACAGGCAAGGGCAGGGATGGGATTAGGCAAACATCCTATACAGACGGTTCCCCTTTCTGTCTGTCAGCTTGTAAGTGCTTTCTCTTCTGGAACTATACAGTACTAACTGAGCCGGAAACAGCTATTTRAAAAGTGATTATAGTGTGACATTTTTGTTTGACCTAACATCAAGCCATGTGCAGCTTAAATGTCAGCAAAGCTATTTGCTATAGGGACAGACAGGCCCAAGCATGCTTAAATCTACCCAGCTTCTTAAAACTGCTTGCTCTCTCCACTGAGTGCACATGAATGACACCGAAGCCAAGATGTAAAATACAGCGCTCCATAAGCTGTGATGATTGACTAATATGCTGGGTGGCACAATGCATTCAGCAAGAGGCTCACAGGGAGGAAGGCAAAATAATGGATAATTAAAGTCAATCTCAGGTTAGAAGGCAGAGGCCCATGCCTCTAGGTTCCCTAGGATTAGCAAGAGCATGCCTATGGCTGGTGTGTTTTGTTCAGGGATGTCTGAAGGGCTCGAATATTTGGACAAAAACAGCAAAGCAGAATTTTTTTTATTAGCGTAGGAGCTGTATCGGTYGCATGAGAGAGGAGGGAGAGCAGCCCCCAGTTGTGGCCAGCGACCCTGCCCTTAGAAGCCTCCTTGTAGCCCCTGCAGCGAAGCGGGGTGGCCTCAGGGTGTTCCCCCCCGCTCCCCCCTCACTCCCGGGGCCGGCAGGGCACAAATCAGGCCGCCCAGCTGCGGCTGCCAGGCAGGGTGACAGAGGGGAAGGGAGGCTCCACAGCCCTGTCACCAGCCGTCAAAATAATAGCCGAGCAGTGGGGGGGGCAGGAGGCTAATGCAGCTAATTACGTGCATCTCTCCCTGTGTGAGAGCCGACAGGAACGAAGCGGCTTCAGATCCCGCCAGGATGCACGAGCACGCACAGCTATAAGTGATAGACAGAGTTATGCAGTACCAGGAGCTCTCTCTGGAAGACAATGAACTGGTGTGCAACGGATGGAGATAAGTATGCTTATAGGTCCTTAATGGGACTAGAGGCATATATTTGGACAGGGTTCCAGTCTGACCTGCTTCTCAGAGCCTAAAATAACAAACAAATCAGTGTGCCTTTATTTTGAGAAAACGTTGCTCACAGTAATAAGGGTGGGTGGGGGCACTCAAAAGGAAGCAGASCTGTGATAAAACTTCCATTTTGTTCTTTCTTGCATGTCAGAAAAAACCCGTACATTATAATTCAGAGTGCCTTTCAGGGTTTATTTTTCTTTACATTGTTACATGCCCGATCACATCTGATTTTGGAAGCTAAGCAGGGTCTGACTTGGCTGACATTTGGGAGACTGCTGAAAACGCAGGAGTCTGAGCAGGATCTGTGTGTTCATTACATGAATGCGCAGTGCCTAAAAGCATGATTGGGGGAATGACAAGAATATTTACAGCTTTTCTATATCTTAAAACACTGCTTTTCTCCATCTCTAGCAACTGAAGTAACATTATGACTGAAAATAACATCAAGAATATTAAATGAGCGTTTTTTCAAATAATAAAAAAACACTGCTAGTGAATACTGGTTAGTACTTTCCAAAAAGCACAGAAAAATCCTTTGAGCAAACTGATCATCAGATCATTAGAGATAGGAAATAAATTCTTCGATTTCTGTCTGCTTGCTATTTACTTTACTAAGTGCTGACAGTGGCAGGGGACTGTTAAAATCCCTTCAAAACTCATTTAAGTACAATAAGTGAAAACAGTATAAACTTTTTAACAGAAAAGATATGAGAGGTAGCCAGAGGATTTTCCTTTACATGCAAAAACATTACTTTTGTTCCTGGTATTTCCAGTGACAAAGGGCTTAATTATATCATAGAGAGGTTCCCTCATTATTGCTTTACCTTCAAAAATTTCATAAGATCGAGGCTGATCTGTTACAACTTTGCTTTGAGGCTCACAAGCAAGAGTTAAACTTTTAAGAAAAGTTTCCGTGTTTAAACATGTTCCTTAGTTAAACAAATTCAGTTAAAAAAAATAACAACTGTAACTAGAACTCCCTTCCTCTCTTGCTCTCTTATCAAATGTCATCAGTGGGTACCTCTCAGATCCTTAGCGGGCCTTGTGGTCCAAGGTGAGCTTCTTTTTTTTTGTCACCTCCTCCCCCTGCAAAAGTTAAAAAGGCAAAACCAACAGTGAATGCGTTATAAAGAAAACAAACACCAGATATTTGAGTATCTGTCTTCCACCTTTAAACAAGAAATAAATATCACATGGCAAAGCAAGGTAAGATTCACATGCTGTAAGCCTCTCCCACATAGTGCCCAAGATGCCCTGCTTCAGTTTTGCAGTCCTTCTTTGTTATAGCAAAATGTGAGGGATTTCTAAACCCTAATTTGGATGCATCCCCCTGCAGCAGAGACAAACGAACAATTACTGAAGCAAGGCGAGTTGTTTTCGGTTTAGCAGTTTTTTCTCTAAACCAGGCTTGTGGTTTCATTTAAAGTTTGAATGCTTCCATTCTCGAAGAAGGCCAGTAGCTTTTCAATAGCAGAAGATCAAATGATGTTAATCGGGCAGTGTGACCTAATCCTCTAATTCAGCTGCCTTTTTACATTAGAAATGTTCTGCTCATGTAAGATCGATTTGCTCTTAAATTGACTTTTTTTTTTTTTTCAAATGTGCTATTCTAAAGTTCTGCTCTTGGCTCTGCAGATCTGTTACACGTATAAGGTAAGACCTCTTTTTCTTCATTTTGAAGGTTTAGATAGCAGCCTTCCAGTATCTAAAGGGGCCTGCATGAGAGTTGGAGAGGGATGTTTTACAAGTGCACGTATTGACAGGATGAGACGGAATGGCTTTAAAGTGAAAGAGAGTAAGTTTAGGTTAGATATTAGGAAAAAATGCTTTCCTGTGAGTGTGGCGAGACACTGGAACAGGTTGCCCAGAGAAGCTGTGGACGCCCCATCCCTGAAAGTGTTCAAGGCTAGATTGGATTGCGCTTTGAGCAGCCTGGTCTAGTGGAAGGTGTCCCTGCCCATGGCAGAGGAGTTGGAACTAGATGATCTTTAAGGCCTCTTCCAACCCAAACCATTCTGTGGTTCTATGAAGTCTCAGCAGAAGATGTTCCGCTCTTGGCACAGACGTCAGTGATGGTGCCTCTCTCAGGTGCCTCTCACCTGCTTTGACAGCCCACGTAGGGCAGTACAGGGGTCCCTGGGCACAAGGACACACAATCTGGCACTGCAAGTGCATGGCAGAGTGAAGGGAGCCACGTGGCACACATGTGCCTGTCCCTCCAGAGGTTTGGTCTTCTATACCCTTACTGAAGGATTCTTGCAACAGATTTCCACTAGCTAACTCTACATTGTTGCTAAGATTGCCTAAGATAAAGAAAGAAATAATGCATTCTGGAGAACTAAAATGACCATTTACAGTGTCTGGCAGGTGCTCATCGATGTTTTGCTATTAAGGAGGGCATCAGGGCTGTTATTCCTGCCTTATGGGTCTGTGATACGCAATCATTTTGCCATGTCCACTGAACTACACAACTTTTTCTTTTCTTTTTGCTTTTCCTGCCAGATGGTAACAAATGAATCCCATCAATTAATTACGTTTCCTGATGATATTTTGCCAATACAAGGTTTACTGTGCCCACGTGGGCAGAACACATAAGGGTTTTCAAAACCTGATGCGTTATTGTTGGTGCTACATTGCATAAACCACAAACTGATTGCGATCCACACTATGAGTAGTTACTGGGTCTGCTCCAAGTCACCTGGCATCTGGGAAGATGGCTTTCACATAACTGCACCAAGTGTGTAAAGCATACCCTTTCCCCCAGCGCTATTTCTTAAAGAAATGCAAGCACAGCTTCAGGCTGGCACTGGGTAGCAGCAAGTGCAGTTGAAGCAGAAATCTGTGGGCAGAGAGCGCCATCTCCAGCTACTAAATCATAATTACTCTGCGGTAACTTTTGCAAGGTTTTACCTATCCGCAACAGGTAACCAACTAATTTGGGATTTCTTCTTTCGAATTGCCATCTGTTCTGGGAAAAGATTGAGAAAAAAGCCAGCTGAGACTGATGAAAAATTGAGACTTAAGCCTTAGCACTATCTTCATGTGGTGTAGGGAGACTTTGTTAATCCGTGCTGAAGTTTCTGAATCAAATAAAAGAGCTGCTTAAAATTGCACGGAGATGAGCATCCCAAATTTGTTTCTGTTTTCAGGCTGCTTAGTCAAGAATAAAATCATGACAGAGCTAAAATTTGTACTGCGTTAGGGTCCTCCAGCCCACAGAGAGTCCATGCACGTAATGCTACATGATGCATTTGATAAGTACTTGAAAAAGCTCATAAATCACACCTCTAAGTACTGTTGCAGAACAACCGGGTAGAAAACCAGTGTAAATAAGCAATATGCAAAAACAGCAAACAAAGTGCATGCAGAAGAATTATATACATACAAATTCTACAAAAATTGACAAATATTACAAAAATTACACCTACATAAATACACAAATACCTTTATTACATAAATATAAATATTACAAAATACTATAAACAATATTTTCACAAACATACAAAAATTACATACATACATATACAAAAGAATTACAACGGTTGTATTAAGTACAAGTGTATTATTTTGTGTACATTTTATTCCATATAAATGGTACATATGTCAGGGTACACTTTTAAAGAAATACATGATGAAAAAATAAATCAAAACATTATTTACATCTGATGCCTGAGAAATTCTTCTCCACTACAATGTTAAATGATGTTGTTGCTACCCTGGTACCCAGCAGCTTTCTGTTCTTCCCACCACCAGGGGAAACCCCAGAGCATTCACAGTTCCAAAGGGTTCAAATGGAGCAGAGATATTAAGTGCATTAGAAAATCAACCAACCTGTGAATGAGGTTATGCTGCTTTTGATAGTGTTCTCTAAACTGAACAGATGGCTGAGGTCAGTGAGTCCAGACTCATTAATGTCATACAAGAGTTCATTCTAAAAACATACCTTAAGGACATCAGTGGCAAAGAATTTTTCAGACAATAAAACTGAAAATCATACCTCCTCATGTGGGCTGTATAAGACCTATCCATATTAAAGAATTGTTAGTGAATTTGCAAAAGCAAATGTATTACGGGATTTAAAGTGCTACGAAACGAAACAGGTACATTGCATAGATACATTCCGGAAGGGTTAAAAGACAAAGCATATGCTATCAGCTAGCCTTCAGAGTAGCATTTCTGAACTAGATACAGCATCTTATTTAATAAGTGCAAATTCTTAAATTACTCTGTATTATTTTTATAATTGCGTTCCGAAGATATTTTTCTCAACAATTCAGGAAACCAGAAAGATTCAGTTTGCAGTCACAGAGGCTGCAAGATACAGAAACTGGATGAAGCCCTACTAGAAAGAGACCTGTAAAGGACATGAAGGCAGTCCAGAACAACTGGCATTGATTTATGAAGAACAAATCAGACTTGGCCAACTTGATTGCATCCTTTAATGAAATGACTCGCTACCTGGACAAGGATGGAGCAGTGGACACAACAGATCTTGACTTCATTTCGTGGCTGAAACAATTTCCTGCACTTTCACTCCCAAACTGAGGCATTATGGCATGAACAAGTGGTCTAATGATGCACTGACAACTGCCTAGGCTGTCAGGCTCAGTGAGTGGTACTGGTGGCTTSGCAATGTGCCTGAAGGTCCATAACAAGTTGACTACTCTAGGGGTTGATACCAAGGTCCATACAGTTCTTTGTCTTCATCAAAAACCTGGACCAAGGGACAGGCTATTTTAAAGTAACATTAATTGGGAGRGATGGCTGACACACTAAATGGTAGAGCTTAAGTTGTGAGGGACTTCCAGAAGCTTCTGGACTGGCCTGGTAGAGGCCTTAACATGTTCAACACGGAGAAACACAAGGATAAATGCTCAATTCTGGACCTAAGGCCAAACAAGCCCTTCTATGAGTASCAACTGGGAAAAAACATGCTGGCTACCAGCTTTGTCAGAAAGGACCCAGGGTTATGTGAAATCTAAGTCCAACACAAGCACATAGTGTGCTCTCATCTCAAAGAGGGGGAAATCCCACAGCAACCTACACTAGGAGTAYGACCAATAGACTAAGGAAAGTTACTGTCCCCCTTTGCTTGGTGTTGGCGAGGCGCTGGCTGGACACATGGCCCAGTTTGGTGATTTCTCAGGTTCAAGAAAGGGCACCTCCAGTGAAGACTACCAAGACAACTGGGATCTAAATCCCATCMCCTTGGAGTGAGAGGAGATGTTGAAGTATCCTGGGTCTGCCTTGCCTGTTGGAGAGCATAAGGGGCCATGCAACAGCAAGGAGCCTGCAGCAGCTTGAAGGGAGATTACAAATCTGGCAGAGCTAAACTTCCCTCGGTAGTGGCATGCTCTACAACAGCAAGCCAMGGGCACAAGGAGGTCCAAAGATGACATTATGAAACATACTGTTTGCATGGAAGGCAAGTAGCCTGGACAAACTCTCAAATTYTTATTTTGGATGGTTTCAAAAGCTGTCAAGACAAGACTGCAACAGATGTGATTCACTTCAGCTAGGGAAGCTGGACTGTAACACCCAGAAGTCCTTTCCAACCAACCCATTTATGAGTGTGTACACAGGTGTAAAGGTGATGACTTTCCTGGTCCAGGATTCTTGTTTGTTGTGGGAAGACAGTGTTAAAATGGTCAACAAAATGTTGTCTGGGCTTCATTATTAATTTCGTTTAAGTATATGCATGAACAAAAATTAAAATACTGTGCCATTTGTTGATAGTTGGCAAAACCACAGATATTCTTACCTGAAAACAAACTATATCATTGCCACATTTAAACCATTACCTGCTATTTCAGTWGGCAATATAAAAATAGCAAAGAAATGCAATGTGTTTTGAAAGTCCACCAATTGTCATGTAATTCACTGTGTTATTTATTCTTCTCTGAATAATAACTTGAGTTTGCACTATACACTTTTTTTTTTTTTTTAGGTATGGCAAAGGTCACCAAGATGCTCCGTTTTGACTGAAGTATGAACTCTTCCTGCCTTCGAGGCTACCCTTCCCTCCTCCCTGCTGTTCCCCTGGAGAGCGGACACACCGCTCACGCCCGTGAGCAGCCCGGCTTCTCTTGCTGCTTTTCTCGTTGCAATCGCAGCCTGTGTCATTCCTTTTTTGTCGTGAATGAACCCCCCGAGGAGCCAGAGCTGTGGGGCCGCGCTTCCGCCTGCCACTGACACCTTTCCCACACCTCTCCCCGCCCCGCGCCAGGGCCCGCCGCCAGCGCGTCACGGCGGGCGCAGGGCGGACACGGCTCCCTCCCGCCCCGGCTGGAGGAGGAGGAGGAGCCGCGGCCGAGGCGGTGCTGCCGGCGGCCGATGGCGGCGGGCGGCCGGGCCGGGCTGCTGCCCTTCCTGCAGCTGCTGGGGCAGCTCAAGGTGGGCGCGGGGGAATGGCCCGACCCGGCTCGGCTCGGCGGCCGCAGGGGCTGGGGCCGGGCCGGGCCGGGCCGCTGGGCGGGTTCCCCCGGGCAGTGGCCGGGCTGCAGCGGGGCTGCGCTGGCGGAGGCCGGCGGGAGCCGGGGCTTCCGCTCGGGTTGTGCCTGCGGAGCGGGGCCTGGCCGGGGCTGTGGCGGGTACAAGTGGGCGCCGCCGTGTCCCGGCCCTTCGGCTGCGGCTGGGCCGTGCTCCCGCCCGGGTACTGCCTTTGGGGAGCCYGGGCCTGTCCTTGGGGCAAGTGTTTCCTGGGAGCATCAAAGCTCACTAGAGCGTGGAGGTCACGGTGGGACAGGATTTCTACCGGTGTCTCTGAAACGAGGCCCTTCAAACCCCAGGGGTTTAACGTTTACAGTGCCCTGGCCTGGTGGATACGGTGGTGTCCGGTCAGAGGTTGGACTCGAGGTCTCAGTAGTCTTTTCCAGCCTAATTGATTCTGTGATCCTGTGACACTGGTACAGAGAGTACCGCGGACAGGATGGGTGTACAGGAACGTGGCGAAGCCAGAGAGCGTGTCCGATCATATGTACAGGATGGCGATGATGGCTTTGGTGACCGAAGACAAAAGCCTTAACAAGGACAGGTGAGACTGCCTCACCTTATCACGACCATATGTTAATGTTGTGGGAGAGCTRCAAACAAAATGCTAAAAGAAGCTGTTGTTTTGAGTAAGAGCTTTTAAAACACACTCAAGGAATTTGAAATCTTCTCCCCTCTTCTTTTCCCTCCATCCTTTGGACAGGATGCTGTTTACCTAGAGAACTGAAAGAGGCTAAAAACTTCTGTTGCTAAACTGTGAGTGCTGAGCCAAGTCCTTAGAGGCTCTGAGCTGGCCTTCTCTCAAGCTGCAAGTAAGCAAGCTGAAGACACTTGTTAAAACACAGCTTGAAGCAACGAACAGCCAGGTCAAAGCCATAGACCATGTGGATTTTGACAGACTGAGTGAGCACTTGGCAGCAGTAAGGAGCCACAGAAATCCTCTAGCATATCACAGCTCAAGGAGCTGATATGAAGCTTTTTTGAGTATTCTGCTGCAGACTGGCATAGCTACAGAGCTGTGAGTGACAGATTATATACAGAATTTGGGATGGCTCCTGTCAGATTACCTTCTACCTGTTGCAGGAATAATGTGAAGTGTATAATGTAGTTAATTATCACAACAGCTCTGAAAGCCAAGTGCACAAAAGCTACGTACGTTACTTTTGAATGTTATGCTCTGGTACACAGTGTATTTATACTTAAATCTACATTTGCAAGCAGCAGGCACTAGAAATCAGAAGCTAAAATCATGTCTAGGTGGAAACTATGTCCCTTAAAAAAACCTGAAAATTATTACACGAAGTTTAAGAAAAGCTCCAACAAGCCTTTAGAGTATATGAAGGGGGATAAATTCTGCAGTCTCTTAGCTTTGTGAATAACAAGATGTAACTTAAAATGCTGAAAAACTAAGTATTCTGTCTCTGTTTCTTGTCAGATGCATACGATTAGCTTTGGTTCATGATATGGCTGAATGCATTGTTGGAGATATTGCTCCTGCAGATAATATCTCAAAAGAGGAGAAACACAGGAGAGAAGAGGTATGGACATTAGGTGCGAAGCCACAGCTGCAAAGTGTCCTGTGTATTTTAATGTTCTGCTGGTGGTGGAGGAATGCTCTGATCAATATAATTCTGTTGTTGGCATTGGACAAGTCTGCCTCAACCGAGTAAAGTTTTCAGCWCATTGTGATTCTTATACCTGTAATGTCAACAAGTACAAGATTATGGAAGAATCTTGGAAGTAATCTTCATGTYGGCCATTTCTTCCTGAACTAGCTGCAGTTTTGGTAGCCTGAATTATTCACGTTCAGCAGCAAGAGGTGAGGAGCAGGGAGTAGGTGCACTGAGTAGGATGGATGACAGTTCATGTCAGATCATATGTGTGGTGCCAGATCATGAAGTTGTGACAGAGACTTTATTTAAACCTTTTGCACAGAACTCCATATGCAGTCTTTTTTGCCTTTGTTTTTGTGAGTCTTTGAGTGCAGCATGCCTAGAGTTACTTTAGTTTTGGCCTTACACTTATCCAGGCTGTTGGTTTGTTATTTTTGGTTTGTGGCATTATTAGAAGAAAATGCAAACCACTTCTGTGGCCACAGCTAGAGGGCAATGTGATGCCTCAAAAACTCTTTAGAGGCTTTTTTTTGTTCAGTGCAAGGAAGTACATTGAAAAAACCACCAAAATTACAGTCAGTAAAGACAGTACTTCAAGAATGCCAAATGCACCTTAGATCTTTAATTTCCACTTTCTTAGCAAAGAGCTTAGTCCTGGAGTTAGTCATGGTCCCCCTAGCCCCAAGTTTTAAACAGATAAGCAAAAAAGGAGGGGGGAATAATCACTGAACTGTTTTGTTAGACTCTTCAAAGAGCTTGAAAACACTGAACAGAAAAAACCGCTTTCATGGAAGTCTCTAGGGGTTGTTGTGTCACTGAGGATCAGCCTTCGACTTTGGTCTAGAGAGAATTCTCATTTGAATTTAGGCAAGGAAAAAGATATTTTGATGCATAAGTATATTTAAGAAGTTTTCTTAAGTGTTTGTAGCTCCTTCTGCTCCCATTTCACTCAGTGAGAGCTTTGCTGTTGACTTTGTGGGAAGGAGGGTAAAGCATTAAACATTTAGGATGACTCTGAAATACTTTGTTGTAAAAATACACCACGGGTAGCAACTTCAGGGGGTGGCTTGAGGTAAGATGAATATTCTGCTTCCATTGCAGAGTTCTCCTTTTTTCTGTTTGCTCTACAGCTGACCTTGAGCTGGTTCTGAAGTTTGATTCTTGTGCAGTAACTTTAATCAGCGAGTCTCACCAATGCTAAGGCAGCAGAAAATGAACCTGATKTAAAAAAAAAAAAAGGTTTTGGGGAGGGGAGAGGGTGATGTTTGGGGTGGGTTTTTTTCCAGGTAAGTCATTTTAGCCTCCTATCTTGAAATCTAATGAGTTCCAGAGCTGGAAGGAGGTGAGGAGGAATGAGACYTTGATGCTTCAGTGGTGGCAAGCAATGGGGAACCATATTGTGAAACTATATCTTGTATTTGGAGAAACAACCATGGCACAGAACCTTTGTCTTGCCTGTGATGTTGGTTGTTTCAGAAGCAGCCCTTCCTGTTAGTGGGAAAACAGTAGAAATGGCACAGAAATGAGACTGATCAGCTGGGAGTGCACAAAGAGCGTGCAGAACCATTTCTGGGGTCACAGGTTCTGCCAGGGGCCTGCTCCAGTGCAGGCTTCCTACAGGGTCACAGCCTCCTTTGGGCATCCCCCTGCTTCAGATCCTCAGTAGGTTCCAGGTGGATATCTGCTTCACCATGGACCTCCAGGGGCTGCAGGTGGATCTCTGCTCCACTGTGGGGCTGCAGGGGCACAGCTGCCTCACCATGGTCTTCCCCAGGAGCTGCAGGGGAATCCCTGCTCGGGCACCTGAAGCACCCCCTCCCTCTCCTTCACTGACCCTGGTGTCTGCAGAGCTGTGAGTCTCACTTAGTCCTCTCTCTGGGTGCAGTTGCACAGGGTTTTCTTCCCCACCTTCTCAAATATGTTATCCCTGAGGTGCTACCACTTTGGCCTTGGCCAGAGCTGTAGCCAAACCTTGCCATGCTAAAACAATACAATAATATGCTGTGTAGTGTATGTATCTACAAACTTGGTAATAACTAGATGATTATTCAGAAAAGATAATGATAAAAATGTTGCTCAAAAAATAGATAAATGGAAATGGCTTCTTTTTTTCAGGCAGCTATGCAACAGCTGACCCAGCTTCTATCAGAGGACCTCAGAAAAGAAATCTATGAACTCTGGGAAGTAAGCTTGCATTCTTTTAATCCTATTCTAAAATTCAGGGTGACCCATTCCCTTCTTCCTGTGTACCTGTGAAACTGTGCCATCTCTTATTTTGACCTCAAGAAAGTGAGATTCATTTGCTTGGGAGATAAAGCTTAAGAGTATGAGTTAAGGTCATTTGAGAATCCTTTTCAAACAGAAACCCTGGACTTTGGTAAAATAACCAGCTTCTGCCTCTGGCTTCTCACAGTTCCAGATGAACCTGTCCAGGGCTTGGTTTGTAGAGCTGTAGGAGGGGTTTGTCCTCTGGAGATAAATCGGTTGGTTTTTTACATTATCACTTTTGTTCATATCTGGCTGTTTGCAGCTTTTAATACAGGAAAAAAATAATGGGAAGTGATGGTGCTGTGGATGATTTTCTGCTTTTTATGCAAGTAATTTCTGTGGCTTCCATTTCTTTATTATAAAGCCCATTAGGCTAAAATATTTAGTAGTAACTTAAAATGGTTAAGTAAACTAAAATTTAGGTTTAAACTTAAATGTGACACAAAACAGTGCATTTCTACAACCATTGATTTCTGGTCTTGGGTTCCTTAAAAGTTTGTATTGGAAGGTACCTTATGTATTTGAAGGTGATTTAACTTTTTTAATGTGAACTCGTGCTGTTAATTGATAAGATCTTTTATACTTGCAAACGAGGGATGATTAGATTATTTCCAAACAATTCAAATCTGTAATTACTGTGCTTTATCTCCTCCCGACATATCGTCACATGAGGGGAAGTGTATCCACAGCCCCATGTTCACATATTGCTGCAAATAATGCATCCTGTGTTTCTTGGACTCTGTAACCTGAGTCTGTGTCTTATATTCATAATCTTACTTTTCCACTGAGGATGTATTGAAATTCCAGATATTTGCATCCGAGTTCTGCCTTTTACTACAACACTCTGTTTGTGTGTTTGGGGTTTTGTTTGCTTTTTGGTTGGTTTTTTTTTTTCCCCTGTTGTAGTTATGTGGTGAAGCAGGCAGTGGGAGTGGGTTCTCAGAGCTATATTTCAAGGCAAAGGGGCAATAACATCATTGGATCTGGGAAATAATGTGTGTGCATTCTTTTAGTGAGCACTGGTTTCATCTCCCTTGGGAAATGGTTGTAATTGAGGAAAATGAGGTTTTGATAGATAAAGTTAGTCCTGTAGAACTGTTTTTTTTTCTTTGCTGGTGTCAATCTTCTATGATTATGTAAGAGCTGGTTCACTATGGAGTCAGTTCTTCAGCATGTTAGCTTTTCATCATTCTCATTAATCATAATTTAATATATGCACACTTTTGATCATTGGGTCTTTGTTTCTACCTGCAGGATCATTTATTGGCATTGAGTCTGCAATGCATTAGCGTGAGTGCAACCCACGTAGCAGTGTGGGTAACCTAAAAATCTAATATTCACATGTAGTCCCTCTAGTCTTGATTTCAGTGGAACAACTAGTTGCTTCTTGAAAAGAAAACTAAGAGACAAAAAAAGAAGCTTCTGATAACTTGGTGTGCTACTCTGCTCTTAGGTAGCCAGAGGCATTTCCCTGTGATTTTTTTGTGAGTGAAGAAAGTTATGGACCAGAGCTGAACAGTGSTGGGACAAGATCTGTTGACACTCTTAGCAAGTCCTTCTCTCACTGCTCTGCCCTTGTCTCTGCCTCTCTTTGCTTTTCAGCTGTACAGGGACTGCTGCTCTGGACTGTGTTGGTGGGCACTCAGCAAATGTAGTGTAGGGAGAGAGATAGCAGAAAGATGCTTCAGATATATTTTCACTTTATAATTTAATTCTGAATCTGTTTGAAAAAACATTAAAATAAATGAATCAGCACATTTCAGCTCTGTCCTGCTTTTTTATTCTCAATTGCAAAAGCATGGGAATAATTTTTAAAAGACAGCCTGTGGTGTTGGAGAGACCAGTTGCTGTTTTTCCAAACTATACTGTTATTTCAGAGTCTTAAACACCTGTGGGGAGGAAACAGTAGGTGTTTATTTCAGCACTGTGCACAGTTGCACATTTAATAGCTAATGTTTCTTGAGGGTACTTTGAGCTGAGGTATGAATAACATCTGGTGGGTTGTATGGCGCAAAGAGGCTGGTAACAGATTGATACTCCCACTTAATTGTTGGAGGTGGGACTGACTTTTACAGGAGAACAGCCCTACTTCTCTTTTTCCTGAGGTTCTCCTTTGTAATGCTGCCAAGAATTTGTTGGTTTTGGTGGACCACCCCCCCCCCCCCCCCCAAAAAAAAAGATTAGAAAAAAATAGAGTAGAAAGAAATAATTTAAGAAAATAAATATTTAAACAATTTAAAGATGAGGCAAAACTCAGGTTGAAAAGAGAAAAAGAGGATAAAAGCCTTGAAATTTATTACTAAAATGATGATGAAAATGTAACTGAAAATTCAAAGTTCCATTGAAATCCAAATAGAATAATAAATTAATCAATCATGGCTATCGAAATCTGGATTTCTGACTTCAAAGGTAAAGTAATAAGCCTAAGAACAGGCTCCTAATGGTATGTCAGACAAGCAAATGACTGTCACTTTTATCTGAGCATCACTGTGCTGGAATTACAAATCTTGCTACTGTGAATGACACTCACACCACACCTTGTCTTAAGATGCAAAAGGGAATGCCATGTTCTGTGGTCAGCAGGAAAACCTCTTCCTGCACTTGTGCTGCTCTTATCTGCAGAACTGCTGTGATCCACAGGTTCTGTGGATCTGGGAGCACAGATGGGCCTGGTGTGTACTTGGGCCTTTGGTCTGACGAATGGTGGTGGTGATGATGAACAGGGTCAGACCTGCCAAAGGTAGCAAGGTAATGGTAACCTGCACAGAAAAAAAACCCTTTTTCTGGGATTGGTTTTGGAAGTCAGGAGAAGACCAGCTGATGAGACATCCCATACAATGCAGTAGATTTAGAAAAGAGAAAATGAAGTGCCAAACCTGTCTGCAGCCATCACTGGAAGTAAGTGACAGCACAATTGTTCAAGTTGACTAGAAATGTGAATGAGTCACAAATACATGCTGCTGCTGACTGTAGAGAGGGAAAAGATAGCAGAGAGATTAAAGGACTTAAAGTCTGAAGGGGAGGAAACCCCTTAACCACTCCCCTTCCTATCTCCTAGGAGAGACATAAGGACATAAGCAGCTCAGACAGATTAGACCAAAAAGATTAGGCAGGAATGACAGGAGAAATGTAAAGAACAGCTCCATACAGAAAGAGCAAGTGGTGAGAAAAGTGCCAAATAGGTCTTAAAAATATGATGACGATGCATAGGCAAACACTATAGTAATTCATAGCCTTAGCCAAGCCTCAAATGATCTTTACACACAAAATATTGTTGAATGGAACCTATTGTTTAACTTGTATGTCATGCAGGGTTGCCTCTATATTATCCCCGAGTCAGCCAAAACAGTTGGTGTGTTTACAGTTAGATTATGCAAAAGGATTGTGTTTTAAGTCCCATTACATTTAAAATAAAATTGGCACATATTTCAGGTGTTTTGCTGAACAGTGTGTGTTTGTAAAAGCAAAGTGAAAGATGTAATTGTGCTGAATATTTCTGGACTGGCTTGTACTAATGAAGAAAATCCTAGATATATAAAGAGATTTTAATATTCTGTTTCAGAGTAACAAAATTATTTTCTCATAACTGCAAATCTTTTCAGGAATATGAAAACCAGTCTACTGCAGAAGCCAAGTTTGTAAAACAGTTGGATCAGTGTGAGATGATCCTGCAAGCATTTGAGTACGAAGAGTTGGAAAACACACCTGGCAGACTGCAGGATTTTTATGATTCAACTGCTGGTATGACATTTGGGCTTTTTTTTTTTTTCCTCTTTCATAAATGAAATATATAGATTGCCTTTTTTTCTGACAGACATCTAGAGCAAGTGAGAACTAGTTATTTTACTCATTGGTCAAGTCCCCTAATATTTCTGGGGAAACTTAATGCAGTGTGAAAATACCTGACATTTATCTGTAGGTATTAAGCCTGAATTTCATTTATGCCAAATTCCTTTTACATCACTTTTTACTTAGAGAGAGGCCCAGCTTTCATTATGCGTGCATGTGTTTAAGGATTTTTCTGAAACATCGGAGGGGGCATAAAGGAGTCTTCAGTCTTCACCAATGCTCTGACAGCAGCTTGTTTCTACTCTGTCAGTGTTCCACGAACTGGTGAAGTAGAATTTRCTATCCCTACATGAACTGTGGTCATGTGTGACCAGCTCAATGTTCATGTGATAATCGCTTCAGTGAAATGGTTTAGGTGCAATTGTGTTACTTTTTATTCTACCCACTGCTTTTCATCCTTTGCAAGATAAATTCAGAGTTGAAAGGAGAAATAGGTAAAATAATAATCGTTATAATTTTAGCAAGGGAGTTGAACACCAGAGTAGGACTGTGACTAACTCATCCTGTCCTGGGAAAAAAACTAGGGATAGACACATTCCGGGAGAGGACCAGCAGTCACGAAACACAGTCCCTGACAAGTCCCATTTATACTTTGGTGATTCCTCAGGGGAATAATAAGTTTTCTGAAACATGTAATACTTTGAGTAGTGAAGAAGGAAAGAAAAGGACAACATGAACAAAGCTGGAATACTTTATTTTCTAACTGACATCTTTGTTCTCCTACCAGAATTCAGCAACTCAAACTGAGCTGGTGCCTGAGTAGAACCTACAGAATATACCCTAAGTGCACCTGTAATGGGAGTGCTTCCCTGTGGCAGGATATGTAGTATCAGATTGGTCAGGCTGCATCCCTTTTTCAGCTCTTAAATGTCTTAATTAGCACAAAATAKAAGCTTTTTGGGAAGAAGAGCTGTAACTACTCTTACTCCATAGTTGGATTAAACTGGGAGTATTCACTTTCTTAAAAGAAAAATCTGACATTTATTCTGGGCCTAAAGTGCCATCACTGCTGTCATTCCAATGCCAGCCTTTCACACGTGGGAAAATGAGAGCATTTTTCATTAACCTTCCCTTTGTTTTGTTTTGCAGGAAAGTTTGTTCACCCGGAAATACTCCAGCTTGTATCTCTGATTAACACAGAAAGGAACAAAAAAATAGCTGCCACATCTCATCCACATTCCTGAGGTGTTCCTAAATGCTGTAGCTATAATAAATACTTAGTTTTATATTCTGGGCGTTATTTTTCCTCCTATAACGTCACTGATTCTGCTAGCAGATTTTTTTCCTGTGCATTCACTCCTGAGAATTCCACTTAGRTGGGAGTAGGTAACGTAGTTGCCTCCCAGCTCAGAGGCTGTGTCAGGGACCAAATACTTAGAATTAGCATATTTGGGTTTTTCCTTCTTTTTAATCAGCCTCTGATTAATGCAGTCTCAGTTTCAAATAGATTCTCCACTGGGGAAATTCAGGTACATTTAAAAGTTAGTTGATTGCAATCTAATCTGTTCATGTAATGCACTGTATGGGGCAGGTGGTCTTGTTCTGTGATTTCTAAATATGTATGGATTTAAGTACCTTCAAAATGGGTTAATATCTACTCACTGCTACACAGAAACGAGACCAGTGAGCATGTCTGTGTAGAAGCTCTTGAGTGATCTCAGAGATGAGATTTCTTTGGAGTGCATAAGCCTTAAGTGATGGTGGATAAAACTGGTAATCTCATTAATTGCATTTTCTCAATATCTTCATTGTTTCATACAACTTTTCCACTGTTCATTTGTTGTATCAGGGAATGGTGCCAATATTTCCACAAGGTCTGTACTTCTGACTTCCCCTCACTCCAGACTGGCAGTTTTACAGAATCCCTCACAGATAATTGATAATCACAGAATACCTGGCATTGGGGGGGGACCTTTGGAGTTCATGCAGTCTAATGCAGAAGCCTGTACACCCATGTAAATCTGGCTCCCTTCTTCTGGCTGTCACACACACTGGTACTGATTCTGCCACAAATGAGTTTCTGGCAGAAGTAATAAGGCTACTGTAGAAGCACAGAATGATTGTGAAGTAAAGCTGTAGCTGAGGAAAAGGCCACAATGAGGCCAGTGTCTGCATACCCAACTGCTGCTTTTGTGCAGCTGTAGATTAGAGCAATGCCATGATTACCAAATAAGCAAAGTTTGCACATGGAAAAACTACGTGGTAGAGACCTGGAGCTCGCTTCTCTGTCTTCTGCCTCATGTCAAATGAAGCAGCATAAAACTAAATTAAATTGTCATACCCTTCAAAGGTAGGTAATGTAGCTGAACACACATTTTCAGGCACCATGATTCAGGAAATGCTTCCTTCTGTGCAAACCTCAGGGGCCTTACTGGAGCTCGCAAAGCGTTCTGCAGCTGGTGCCTTTTGTAGAGCATAGAATGCTGGGTAGAGCTGCTGGGAGGTCTTGCCTCAGTGGCTGGCACAGTGCACAAAATCTGCAGAGCATATTGGTCTGGTTCAGAGATGTGAGATGCCTGCTCTGCTCAGGAAACCCCCAAGGCAGCAGTTGTGCCCTGTGGAGACCCTGGAAGAACAGGTTGCACTTTGCTGAGCTGATAAGTGGTTCTTGGCAACAGATTGTCATACTGCAAGGAGATGGAGAGGAGCCCACCAAGCTTTTATCAGCGTTTTTATTCCACCACGATGCACACAAATCAGCCTCTAGTAGTTTGCATTAAATGCTGAGTGTGAAAGAGCTACAGATGCATCAAAAGGCAGAACTGAGAATGTTCTTGACAAACCACAAAAGTGGCCTTGAAGAGATTTTTGGTAGAAACACAGCACAAGCGCTACCCTAAGCAGGAACAGTCCATTCCTGCAAGGCAGCAGGAGGCTTCTCCATCCTGCAGGGGACTGAGGGAACAGAGCATGGAACTCCATGCACAGTAAGCACAGAATGGCTTGAGTTGGAAGGGACCTTAAAGATAATCTACTTTCAACTCCCTTGCCATGGAGAGGTTTCACTAGACCAGGTTGCTCAGTACTACTGGTAAACACAGAATTAAAACATCACAAAGGGTAAAAGAGTAAGAGAGATTTATTTTTAATAAGAATATCAAGAACTTCATTTACACAAACTAAGTTGACCATTAATATCTTCCATTTAAAATAAATTCACATTTATGCACAAAACCACGTAAAATAAGCTAGAAAATGGTCACAGGAATACTAGAAAAACAATTAGATTTGCTTCCATGCTAAAAATCACACTAAGGAGGCATGTGATATAAATATCCAAAGTTAACTTATGTCCAGTAAAACATTACAAAAGGACTTTCAACTTTGTAAAAACTAATGAAAGCCACGCAAGAAAAAAAAATCACTTAAAGCCACATTTTCTCACAAAATTTTAAGCAGTCTGTAATGTCAATCACTAACACTGATTTGAAGCTTTGGCATGTGCTCAAAAAATGCATCCATTTCCAAAGCAGCCAGGCTCTTTTCCATCTTGTTTACTGATAACACTGTGCTCACCTCAGTCTGGTGAGCTGAGCAACGCAACATGCGGACTGACACGTGCTCACTAGACAGCAAGATAGTGTCACAAATGTGCTGCTCTTTCCTTAGAAAAAACGTTAAGAGAATGCACGAAAACATGCTGAATCAAAGCTGAGGGATGTCTGGCTCTTGGCAATTGAGCAGAGATAATGCGGTTGGTGGAATTATGTCCTGGAGCGAAGCACAACAAAATTTGACACCAGAAGTGAAGTACTTGCCCATCCTGTGCATTGTCAGGTAACAGGGTCTATGCTAGCAGCTCTGAAGGCATGGGCCCTCTAACCTATGGCACATCTGAAGCCAAATGTTGGGTTTGTATTCTTCCACTTAAGGCTGTATCTTGACCGAGGCTCATAAATATACCTTCCCTTGTTTTAGAGGGGAAGATATGGAGGCAAAAATATCAGAGGTTCCCTCTGCTCCACTTGATTTTGTAATTAACTGACACTGTGAAGTCTTACCAAACCAGAGAGAGCAAGCAATGGTGCACATTTTGAAACAAGCTTTTCCAGCCACCATGACCATCTTAAATCAGCAGCTGTGAGTAGTTCAGTTTCTGTATGAATAACCGGGTGTCTCTTCCTGCCCTCCTTTACTCTGCAGGCTAAAGGGTGGAGGGCAATGCCATACTGTACCAATGAAGGAGAAAAAACTTTTTGTGACAGTAAGTGATTTTAATTCTGTTAGGAAATAGATCATGTACAGACACTCCTGAGCAAAGGGCACCTGGTATGGATGGTAGACAGCTGGTGTTTGGGCTACTGCTGGCAACTGAAAGCTTTGCACAGCTCTAGGTCCATCTGTCTGATGTGGCACTGAGAGGGAAGCCAGAAACCAACAGATAGAAAAGAGTAAACCAAAAGAAATAAGAAACAGAGACTGGGAGATTGTTAGAGGGAAGCCACATGAMAATGAAAACTATTTTAGTCACTTAACACAGAATTTAGTGCATTATAGCCAACAACTTGCATGTGGTTTTGATAGTGTACAAAGTACCTGGTGATAAAATGGCCCATCTAAAATAGAAATAGCGAGAAGACACATTTCTCCAACACAAGGCCAGGATGGCAATTTTCCAAAGCTGACAAAACCTTGTTGCACAAGTTGTGTGGTGAGGGAGGGCTGAAAATCACTGTCTGGGCAAGTCTCTGAAGAGAGGCATGTGGGGCTCAAGAGGGCCTGCAGTTTAACACTGAAGCTCTTCTTCACTCTCAGGGAGTCGGGTGCCAGCAAGGGAGCTCTGAGCGCTGGCATGGGCTGTAGAGCTGAGAACTTCTTCAAAACTGCCTCCTGTGTGGCTTGTCCCACCAACCTTGGTCTGAAATAAGGCAAACAGAAAACAGCAAATTCCTCTGCTCACACTAAAGCAACTCCCATTTGCATTCCACTCTGAAGCCATGGAGGGCTGGGAACTGTTCAGGCAGAGAACATGTAGGGATGGGTTTTTCTAAGAACAACAGCCATAAAACCAGTCAAATAAAGCAACTTCTTTCCTCCCCAGTTTCTAAACTAGGCTGTCATCATAAAATCTGCCAGTGGCATGTCTCATATGCTTCAAGGAACCAGCCCCTAAGTAGATCCCAGGTAGAATCTTAGACCCTAGCAGCAAACCTAGTGTGGTTGTTTACATGAGCAGCTCACACTGGTTTCACTGTTTATTCCAGTTCTATGAAGGCTGGATAAGAGATGGACATTAAAATGAACTGGTTCATTTGCTGCGTAAAGTGGCCAACATGCCAGCAATGGTAGCACAGCTGCTCGCAAAATACATAAACTGTACTGGGATTTTGACAGCAGAAGGAATGTAGTAACCAAAGGACAAACCCAGCAGCTTGAGTCCCTTCAGGCACTTGTAGCTACCTAGATACTGATATATAAAACYGCTCGCAGCATTTTCCTGGGGGTAGGCAGGGAAGAGATACCAAAATACATTAATGAAACATATGACAATGTGCTTGTGCATCTACTTCCAGAATGCTTCAGGTCACTGAATTTGTAATAAATATTAAAAATAAAAACCAATAACTCTAAATCTCTGAAATAAGAGTTTTCCTGACAAAGATGGAGTTTTATCTAAAGATTTGGAAATAATCAAGAGTACATGATGAAGAGAAAGCTGTTGTGACTAGGCTGTCTTGGTAAGCCATTCTTTTGTGACTTGGCTTGCTGGTATGTCCACTCAAAGTTGATTCAAGCCTGAAAATAGGGCAAAACTTTTTACTCCATCCTAGAATTGCAGCAGGACACAAAGACAACCTGATATTTTTCCAGCCTCCCAGCCACTGAATGCTTAGGAAGATTATTTTAATTAAATGAACTTTGTGTTCTAAGTTTCCAAAGGGTTAATCCTACATAATCCTTTGTTTCTTTAGCTAGTACAGTACCTTACCTAGCTTGAAAGTCCAATAAAACATTTAATTCACCAGTGTTCAGATTTTCAGAAAAGTTGAAAAGAATGAGGCACCCTGGTCTGTTTGATTTCCAGGGGAAGCTGAACTTATACACTCTCCCAAGAAAGCTGCAACTCAAAGTCCAAACTCTAAGAGCAAATAAAATCTACTTTGAAATTTGACTTCTAAATGATATGAAATCTGAACATCGGTTTTGGCTGACTACAGAACATTGTAGGATCACTGAAGATCTGTAGCTAATATGGGGGCTGGGAGGAAAAGACTACTGTTGTTATTTTCTTTTTTCAGGAGTCTCTCTGGGTAGTTCTCCACTTTTTCAGACTACAACAGGATCCTAGAATTGAAGGGCGGCCCCATGATTTCTCCCCCCATCCCCTGGTTTTCCTAATCTTGCAACGAAGAAAAATGCTGAGACATTCCCATTTGTCCACAGTCTACAATGGTGGCACTCTAGATCCAAGACTCCAGCTTCCCCATTTACACGAGGAAATAAAAGAAAGAAAGAGAAAACAAAAAGAAAATATTTCAGAAAATGACAGTGAGTTTGCCAATAAAGGTGGACAATGAAGGTTTCATGAGATATGGAAGATTATTTCAGACCCAGAACTTACTGTATTGCCCTGCTTAATTATAGATTTCTTAAAGGATGATCTAAGAGCACTCTGAACACAACAGGCTGAGCTGGCATCACAAATAGTCTCCTCTAGAACACCTTTGCTTAATCAACAAAACAAGATCAGGCTCCTCAAGCAGGTCACTGTGAGAGGAAATAGTCTTCAGAGCTATGCAGTTTGAATTAACTTTTTCTGAAGGACACATTGAGGTGATTGGGAACAGATAGCCCTCCCATCACCATTTTTGGCATTTCTGAGACCACTTGCTTGCTTTGGCAGGCAACAGAAATAATTTCTTAGCAACAAAGCAGAGAAAGACAATTTCTTTGCATATTTCCTTCATTTTCCATTAGTGCTCTTGCACTACCATGAAATTCTTGATGGAACAACAAGTCCAATCAGTCTCCAGCACAAATGATAGGGACAACTAAGCGGTCCCACTTTAACACACACAGCCATGTAACTCTGCCCCTAACCTTTACCTTAAGGCTTGTGACAGTGGTTTCAACCTTCTCCTCAAATGATTTGAAAGTTGGAGAATTCCTAGGAGAAAAAAAAAAAAGTTGAAGGGAGGAAAAAGAGTCAGTTGTAAACATCATGGGATAACTCCACAATTTGATCAGTTCCTACCAGGCAGCACTGCCAGGAGAGAATGAAGGCTGGCTGGAAGTACAGGGCTAGAGACCGAGAGGCTGTGACCACTAACTTGTGCTCTGTCAGTTAAATCCAACCACAGCAATCAGATGAGTATTTTTTAGCTACAAATTTGCAAAAGCAGAACCTGCCTAGTAATTGAAACCAAATGATAACGGGCCTGCCTACCCTATGATACATTTATCATGTTCTCAGAAGAGCAGTCAGACAGTGCTGCCTGTAATGTTGCATTTCAATGACTCTATCCATTTGTGTTGTTGCTGTAAAGAAATACACATAACCTATGTTATTAAAAAATGACAAGTTTTATGTCCTGATGCTGGGAAGAAGGAGATTAGAACTACATAGAAAGTGGGTCCCAAATACCTTTGAGGAATCCTGACCCCCCACTCTCCGATTTTGTGACTGCAGACGTATCCTGCTGCTTTCAAAGGCAAAGACTTTCAGGAGACTGTGTTCCTAAGGTGCCTCTCTGACAAAGCTAAACTTTTCTCTGTGTTTAGCCAGCACAAAGGACTTGGACAAATCTACAGTGGGTAAAGGGGACCTTCTTCTGGTTCTCCACTCTTTGCTTGACACACAAGAGCTCAATTACAGCACACACTGTGCTTCATAATTAGTGAAGGCTCTGCAGCTCAGGCACTGTTGTCTGGCACAGTTCCTGGTTCTGCAAGTACATTTACTTTATATCCCTCATCAGGCTAAGTTAAAATGACCCTAATTTAAGGGAAAGGCAAACAGAAGCCAGTTGGAAAAATAATGCAAATTTAATTTCTGTTATTTAGATGACAAATTTTTTGATAGGGCAAGAAGGGTCAAAAGGAGAGAGAAACTGAGTTTTCTGACTTATTTTTGACCCATAGGTCACATCAGTGAAAGCTTGCCTTAAACTACCCACCTGCTGAAGCTGAATGAATTAGTATCCATGATATAGTTAGGAGATTTATTTTTCCCACATGCTTGGCAGAGAGTGGGGATATTCATGTATTTAGAGGCCAGGGTAGTAAAAAGAAAGCTGGATACTAATTTTATTGAAAACAGTCAGAGCTTTACTTGAACAGACATCAATATTTGGCTGCAGTCAAGTAAAGCGTGATTATAGCCATTAAAATATGAAAGCACTCATGTAAAATCCCTCCATAGGAGCATGATCCAAAGCCTGTTGGAGTGGAAAGCATCTCTGACGTTAATGGGCTTTGGATGATGTTCTAGAGACAGCAAAACAACAGAATTTCAGATTCAGTAATACAAACCTGATAACAATCAACTACCCAAATACATCTCAGAACTGCTTCATTTACTCAAAGGCTTGTACAAGAGATTAAACAGTTAATACAATTAAAATGAAAAAACACCCCACAGAGAGCCTGTCCTGCAGGCCTCATCTACACGAATAACCTTAATTGATTGAAGTGAGACTATTCATCCAACTAAAAACTGCAGGATCAGGATCAAAGTATGCAAATCTCCCCTCATTACTCTCTTGAACATCACCATAGCAAATAGAATGTGGGTAGCACATTACCTCATTGCAGGCATGCTTATGGAATGGCGAATAGAGTAGCTGTGGGATGAAAGCAAAAAAATAGAGAAAAAAAGCTGTAAAATCCAATTTCCAACATGATTATAATATTTTTTTAACTTAACTTTAAATGTACATATACATATTTTCAAGAGTACTGGTACTCTTCCTGTCCTGATGGCAAGGGCTTGTCAAACTCACTTGTGAATTCCAGGTCACTCTCAGCACTAAAGATCTTACCAGCACATTCTCATGTCAACTGACCAGCAATGGGGCTCAAAAGAATGATGCAAAACAGTTCCTGGCAATATCTATTCAAATAGCGCAGACCCCTGCTATCTAGAGAGACACATGGCAGGGGCACAAAGAGCCACCCCYGTGCCCCACAGTGGCAGAGAACGAGCTCTGTGCTGGGCCCCAGGTTTGTGCATATCAGCAGAGTTGGTTCAAGGCAGCAGGTGAGCAGGCAATGCCTTTGTCACATGTGCAACATATACAGTCCAAACAATCAGTGCCAACTCCCAATCTCAACAATCTCCCAATCTCAATAGGCTCCTGCACAACTGGCTACCTAAACAAGAGGTTTCTTCAACCAGAGAGGCGGCACTCTCAGTCATTCCCATCTCTCCACGGCATTTCATCTCCTCCTTCACACCTCAACTTTACCAAAGGTAGGAAGCTATTTTCCACAGCTCTTGTTCAGCTCTCTTTGCGACACTTCCCTTCTCAGACTTCCCAACAGCAGGAGTATCGGAAGGTTGCCAGCAGAGGATGAAGCCTCTACACTACTCAAAGATCCCCAAACCATGTTGCACACCTTTAAACCTGCAGATGCCACCCATGCTGACTGCTTGACTTACATTAGCCAAATTCTCCCACCTGAGCCACCAACTCTGCTATCACAGAGATGCCTCCTCACTGTTGAGAAGCATCAAACCTGTTCCAAGTATGAGTCTTTACGTGAAGCTTTAAGAACTTTCCATAATCACATTTAGACCTGAGCAGTCTAAATAAAATGTGTGCTGCAGGAGTATATATTTTTCCAAAGATCCCTGCATTGCTACTTTCAGTGTTGACTGACAGCTGCAGCCTGGTCTGATTGAGAACAGTGAGAGCTTTACTATAAGGGYCACCAACATTTGGCTGCAAGCAAAGCATGATCACAGCATTAACAATGAAAGCTCTCGTACAAACAGCACATGTGTTTGTTCTAAACTACACAAATTCAGAGMAGCACTGAGTCCATATACAGATTTTTTTTTAAAAGATTAAAGATTCAGAAAGGGGGGTGGGGAAGAGCTATTTGGCAAGCAGGTGGAACAGAGAGATCTAATACAAACTGTTTGCTGTTGTGTATCTTTTAAGGCTTCTGCTAAGCTCAGATAGACAAGAACTGACAGCAGACAATGCCAATGTTTCATGTTCAATTTTTCACATAATTTTTAAGACTTATGAAAGATCAGCCCAAACATTTCACAAGTGCAGCAAATCTTTAACAATCCTAGTCAAATTAAGCAAGCATTCTTGCCATTTTAGCATTGCAACACACGACAAATAGGCAAAAATAGAGTTTGGAAGTATTTCAGCATAGGCTGCTCCTCTTCTGATAGCAAAACATTCCAAATATGAAGGTTTAACTCAGAAGATTACATTGTGCCATATTAAATTCACATAGCTGAGAGATGGCACATGACAGACAATCCAAATATTAAGTGCATATTTTATTGAGTTCATATTTTAATTTCTCTAAAGAGGTAAGAATGCAAATTACAGAAACAGTGACAATATCTTCTTTTAGTAGAAGCCTAAAACACTAAACTTTTAAAAAGACATACATGTCTGTGATTGTGATCAGTGCAGAGRACAGAGATCCTTCATGACAGAGGTCRCTAAATATTACATTTTGGTTTCACGTCAGAGTGAGATAAGGAAGTCAATCTAGGCTGTACTTTGACGTTTACTCAGTGAAGTAAGAGTCCATAGGATAACTTAGCTGAATGGAAAAAACGTTCTTGAGCTSTCCTGTGCACTGAAGATGCTACAAGGCCAGAGGGACTGGCAGGGGGATTCAGAGCTGTTCAGCCTCTCTTCAGGACAAACTGACGTAAAGCTAGACTGCTTATAGAATCTTTGAGTACACATAAAATTGATTCATCATATATTCAAGTGCTTTACAGGATCAATAAATTCAAACTGTAAACATAAAGAACTCCTTTATCATGTTCAGAACTTGGAAATTTCCCCAGGACTCAAGACTTTTAAAGAATCATGACTAAGATACTTCTGCYCTATTGAAGAGGAGGTAATTAAATACTTCATACAATCTTTACAAAACTCAGCTGAATAGAATTTTTACTGTTTGTTGCTTATGTTCCAACCTCTGACAAAAAAAAAAAGATGGTTGAAAGAATGGGATTACATGTAAGTAGGTTTTCCCAAGACTAACATCTTTTGAATGCACTCATTATTTGAATTTGAGACTAATCTACTCAAGGCAAGCACTCAGTCCAATCCTTTTCCTGTTACACTCACCAGGCTGTAAAAATGAGGCATAACAGTTTAAGTAGCATATGCTTTTATTCTATATAATGATGCTGAAAGAAAAGAGGTCATTGCATTACAGTCCATAAAACAACTCTTGTGAAATACAGAGGCAGTATTCAAGGAGAGTAATGTGTCTTACCCAATTGAATGCGATCTGTGGTGGATGCACAAGGAAAGAAAAGCAAGAGTTAAAAGTATTAGGAAAAAGTAACAAAAATATGCATATAAATCTGTAGCATGCCAAAGTCCCCAAGGAGAAAAATAAAATAATTTGCATTCAAATCTTGATGATGGAATTCACACTAGAATGTGGATCAGTTCAGATCCCTCCAGAGCAAAAATTTTCACTCAGTTCTTCACTATGCGGTCGTCTATTCTGAATGCATTGAAGAACAGAAGTTTTGTCTGCTAAATTTTGTGTTCGCTCCATTAGATCAGATTTAAACAATGCTAAGTGGTTTCCCTCCCCACAGCCTACCTTAATATCATTAAAGAGAAAGTACAGGTGAACTGGAATTATACATGTACATAAGAACGAATGTCTTTTTTTTCCCCTCTGAATTTCTTAATCATCTCTCAGTTAAGAAGGGTATGGAAAAAATAAGGGACTTTTAATTCCTAAAATGACATTTTCTAAAATACTTGTTCCTTGTTGAAAACAATACTTGAAACACTTTGACACTGTGTTCCAGCTCATAAGAAACTTAATTAAGGCAGAACTGGGAGAGGCACACTGATATACAATATTCAAAGGATGTCATTAATATTCCAAAGTCAAGAAATGATGAGGCAGACAGCCTCTCCTTCATCTGTGTTACTGATATAGTCTTTAATTACAGACCACTTCAAGGGAACACCTGCCTCATGCAGTGAGCCAGATAGATGGTGCACACTTAATGAACATTTCTTCAATACTTATTTTTCACATCCTTTCTCAATGTGTGGTGTGATGCATTATTTACTGCACAATATTCACAGTTTGCTTTGAAGAAAAGCATTGATTTCTTCAGGCTTATTTACAGGACTATCTATACACATCATCATGTATATTGGCGCTTCTCAAACATTCATGGGTTTATCTTCACAACACATTTCTGCTTGTACCAGTTTAAGTAATACTGTTACCCTTCTTTTACTACCTGCTGGCTCCCCTAACAGCCACCCCCTTCTCCATGCCAATACAGCTGCTTGCACTGCCGTATGACAAGGAAATCTCTGTTACTGCACACATGAAGGGGCAGTAGAAATGAGAGAAAACAACTGCCTCACCCATCAGCAAAAGAAATGCTTATGAAATTACATTCTGAAGCCAGGTAGTATTGCTATTTCCTTTACAYGGGTATCAGAAAACAGAAAGTTTTGAGAAGCGTAGTTTTGGGCATGACAGCTACAGTATCTGAAGGAATTCAGATCTGACAACAGTTTTAAGTGCCCTGAACACCCCTAGATCACAGAAATCCTAAAAGGCTGTGCAAAAACTCCATCATCACCACAAACACTACAACAACAACAAAACAAACAAGACAACAATAAAGGCCCAGCAAAAAGCAACTCCCAAAGTGGTAAAGGAGACAATTTATACCTGAGTCATCACCAACAGATTTTGGCCCAACATGCTTCTAAAAACCTTAAATGAGAGAGATTTCATAGCCTTCAGAAACAACCCGTGTTCAGCTGCACTCGTGAGCCATGAGGCTAAACTTGCTAGCCCTTCTCTGCAAAGCTGCCTTGTCAGCACTTCCCATCTCTGCTTTTGAATTTTTCTTCCATTTGTCAATAAAGCACCTTACTTTTTCCTACATAGAATTTTATTTTATCACTTAAAATAATGTGGGATTTTAATCCTAAAGTGCTTGCATACCCTGCCACTGCAGTCATATGGGAATTTTAAGTGATGCCATCCTGAGGCCTTCATCTAACCCAGCAATGAAAATGCTGACAAGTAACAGACTCAGGACAGATGCCTGCAAAATCCTGCATTATGATAGTCAGCTACTGAGACCTATTCTTTGGATATTATTTTCAATTCCCTATGCTCTCTTCCTGCTAAAGCAATAACCCCTAAGCTGTACTTCTCTAGTTCTGCAAAAACAGTACAGACAGCCTTATCAAAGTCAAGCTCTATCACATCTCCTCCCTCCCATCTATCCTCTATGACAGGTGCTGTCAGTTCAAGATAATTGTTCTTGACAAACCCTTTTATGTTTTTGCCATCATGTTATCTTCTAGATGCTTAGAAAATAACAGGTTAATGCATTCCTCCAGTATCTGCTTTGTAGTTCCCAGAACTTTCCTTGCCCCTCTTGCGAGGGATGAACTTTGCCTTCCTCCACCCCTCTGGGGCCTTATATACCTTCTGTGCTGATCTCTGAGGGGCACACTCAAATGCCACAATCATGCCCCCAGGCTCTCCCTTCCTGCAGTCTTTTGTGTCTTTCCACGTGTGCCTTCCAACTCCTGGCAGGAATAAGGCATTATATTACCTTCATTCATCTTGAGAGCTGGCTCATCCCAGGCACTGAATTTGAAAGGGGTCTGTGTGATCATATAATTAAAGAAAACGTACCAGACAGCTGAATGAAGGAGCTATACAAAATGTAACTGCTGACATCCTAATTTGCATGCATGCCTTTGTTAGCTTAATCTTTAAATACATTTACTTGAGTAGCAGCAATGTATGTGGTAGTGTGCAGATAGTAGTGTAGTGAAAGTAGTTTCCTTTTTCTTTCTTTCCTTTTTTTTAAAGCAACCCCAAACCCAGAAAGTCACTCACTTGGTATCACAACTTGTTTCTAAAAAGGTCATCAGCAGGGATGAAATATAGATCCACACAGACAGTTGCAGAATAGTCCAGCAGTATAGCATGAAAAGATCCAAATTTTAGCAGAAAGCAAAGGAGAAAGGGATAAYGACCTTCAACTGTATCACATCTGTGCTCCACATAGCAAGAGCCATGTTAAAATGTCAGTGTAATCTCTAATACTGAGAGATCTGAGCCCATGGTACTGCCCTGTGAGTGACCTGGAACTTCCCTCTTCACCTTCCATGCCAGAAAAATATTAAAAGAGACAATATGAGCTGGAGGTGGAGGAGCAAAAAAAAAATCTTGATGGCATATAATTAATCACAAGAGCTCTTAATGAAGAATCTATTATCTTAGCTATATTGCTAGTGTCTGGTTTGTATCCTAAAGTAAAAGTATCTGTACRCTGTTTTTATATGCATTTCTGGTATTCCTAAGTAACTCAATAATATTAAATAGGACACATTATGACTGTAAAGAGAAATTACAAGGACAATTAATTAATACAAAATTCAGAAAACGCAAAATGCTAGTGATTATTCATGCAYAAAATGAATTAGAGAGTTGCAACACTGGGAAGATGGGGTGGGGATGAAAGAAAAGCACAACAGCTGCATGATAAGCACTTGGTCCTCAAAGGGTGGCATCTCTGCTCTTTCAAACACACAGAATTTTGTCATTTTTGTTTCTTGCAGACTTCTTGAATGCTAACACAGCAAAATTGCACATCTGGGGGAGTCTATCCAGCCTGTTGTTATATGATATTTTAGTAATATTTTTAGAGATAAAACAAGGTGGAAATTAAGACCCACTATCTTCAGAACAGAAATATTTTTCACATAGTGCTCTGTACAGTTGACATAGCAGGCAACATAGAAAACAGAATTTTGTTTCATAAGGGCAGGCTTCAGTATTTAGTCAGGCTAACTACAAACCCTTTCAAAATCACCATTACCACAGGCAGGGGGTAAGGCTGCTGAACATACTGAGAATTATGATGACATCTGGATTTTACAAATCAGTTTCAAGTGTCTGCTCTGAATGAAAGCAGAACAGGGATTTGCATCTGGATGTCATTGGTGACTGTCAGCCTTAATGCCTAACCAAGAGAATTAAGCTAGAGTCTGATGTTTATTTAAAACGGCATTATGGGAGGGGGTGGTGATAATCCATACACTAGATCACTGAAATAAAATTATTTGGATTAGCAAAAAAAGCAAGACAACAATGACACAGAAAATTCCTGCCTCTTTACTCTCCAAAACACAACTGGGGTTGGAAAGAGAGGGGGAAGATTTCTAAAACCAGGTTATTTAAATTATAAGGTTTGTAGTGTGACCCCATACAAAACTGCACCTGCCCAAGCTGAGCCAAGATCTTAGGCCAGCTTTGTTGCTGAGGGAATCATACTGACCATCACTCCAGATTTAGGATGTGCAGCAGATGCAGAAGGCCCAAGCCATGCCACACTCTATATAACTATGGCAATCTGGCTAGACCGCTTGCTTCTTCACCATCAAGTGTCAAGAAAACCCTCCTGACTGAGAACTTAACTGAAAACAGCAAGTATCCACAAAAAAGGCAGCACTGGTAGTTCATATTTTCCTGAAAAATTCCCAACCAGGTTCAAGGTAATAATTTCAATCAAAGAAAGCTACTAGAAACCAGCTTTTTGATTAATCACAGTGCTTATGGACTCAGTCTCTACTTTGAGCCCTTGACTAAAGGGCTAATGGGATAAATACCTCCCATCTGCCATGTCAGAACCATGACTACCATGAGGATGATGGCTGATAGGTAAGACAAAGGCATTTGGTAACAGTGATTAATTAAGGGAAATATAATTAATTAAGGGAAAGGATGAACATGCTCTATTTCAGTGAAGACATTTCTGCCTTTGCAGTTAATCTCACGCCATGTGCAAAGCACAAGTAATAGGACCTGAGAAATCCTGAACTGTTTAGTCATCCTTCCATCTCTGATCAAGAGCTCGAGGTATTCACACAGCAACTCTTTGGTCACTGCTGTGGGATCTAAACTGTGGAAACAGCACCAGGACCTGTTGTCTGAGCTGTGGGCTTGTCTTTTTTACAAGAGAAGTGTTAGGAAAGAACATAAAATGAAACAGGAATATGTTGGTGCCACGTGCATCACACACATCTTATACATTTCTCAAAAATATAGAATACAGCTATAAATGCAGGGAAGGCAGAAAGAATAAACAAAGGTAGCAAAAAGGCTTGTGAAAGTGACTCATCCAACTGGAGCCTGGAAAGGGGGAACTGAAGTGAAATACAATAAAACCACAAGAAAATGAGTGAAATGAAGGTCAGAAGAAGGACTCACTCACTGTTTCTCATAATGGAAGAGCCAGAAGGCACCAAAGGAAAGACCAGGGAGACTCCAAATAGGGAATGAATGAACGAACAAATAAACCACACACTTTACCACATAAATTTATATTCATCTGGGGAGACATGAGGTGTTATGAATTTCAAAAGCCCATAAAAGTTAAAATAAATTCTAAATAAAGACAAATTCATGAAGAAAAACCTTTAAGAAACTTTTAAACGAAGTCTCAAATCTCTGTGTTGGAAAGTTTTCAGCTCTCAGATTTCTGAATGGTAAAAAAATGTACCAGGAAAATATAATTGCATGCCTCCTTATTCTTATGTTCTTTGATAGGCATATACTACTCATGAATGTTTACCTGTATCAGGTAAAAAATTCTTAGTTATGTTCATAGCCTGGTTGCAAGTCACTCACTAAATGTGTGGAAAAAGACACTGTAAAGCAGATCATACAGTGATGAAGATTTTGCTTTTTTTAGTTTCACCTAGGAAAACACTAGTACTTCTGTAGAGGATTTATTAAGCTGTATGTAAACGAGGGGTATAAAGAGGGGACTCTAAAGATGTCTTAAGACCCAGATTAAAAATAAAAAGTGGAAAAAAAGTTTTAGCTGCCATGAACTATGCTTCAGCCATTTGCAGCACACACAGATCTTAGGATATGGTTACCTCATCCATTACAAAAGAACAAAACAGGGAGTACATACCAATGTGATAATATGCAATATTAATAAATGAGACCCTAATTCCACAGATCAAACAGTATATTGCAGAGTTACCCATGTCCATTTATTTCATCACAGAAAATCAACTCCTTCAAACACTCAAGAAGTTCTGTAATCCTACTACATAATGAAAACTGGAATGCTGGTTTACAGTGTACAATTTTTGCTCTCATACTGAGGTATTTTGAGACCGACACTTTAAAAGAAACATCAACATATAAAGTCTGACACTGAAGTTGCATCTAAGTGACAGGTCTACTCACCTCAACTCCTGTTACTTCCATCATATCTACTTTTATGCAACTGCAGAACAAAACTTTGCAGTACATCTTGAAAAAAATTATTAAAAATAGCCTGGAATATTTTTTGTTTTTTCACAAGCAGCTCCTAGGTAGGCTTCTTTTCTTCAGATGATATTTTTCTCCAGATTCCACATATGAATAAAGTTGGGTTAATAAAGATCTCACAGCAATTTTTTGTTCCATTTTAATTGTACATTTCCTTGCTCTTGCAAAGTTATTCCAAAAGGATTTCCGACTCTACTTTTTTAAAAAAAACTCAGGACTCATATAAAAATTATATTTTTGATCATCATTATACCTTCTTTCCAGTTACAAACATGAATGCTATAAAATACTCTGACTACAAACTACTTGAACATTTCAAACACTAACATAGAAGGGAAAGAAGAGCTGACAAATGATTTATATATTTTGTCCTCTAAAGAACACTGGAGAAGCAGCAGATGCCTGTACCTCATATCTCCGAACTTCTTGCTGATAGCTGTTCCTACATTGCTGATAGCTGCTGTTGCTTTTTGTCCCGCATGGCTCAGRGTCTCATGTGTTTTCTTGTAACTGGAAAAAAATAGAACAGAAATAGTGATAAGTATCAAAAAAGAGAGACTAGAATCCCCTGAATTAATTCTCTTTTCCCTCAAAGTCCCAACCACCGAAATGTTAAGAAACACAGTAACTATAGCTCAAAACAACTGGTGAAGATGCCCATTTCTGCACAGCTTCCAAATTGCAGAGCTCTCCAGAGCAATCCTGCGCTCGGCAACCCTATCTTTCCCCCTTGCAGATAACGTCCCCCAGATGGGCCAGCACATGCCGTTTAAAAGCAGAATGCAGTGATTTGTTGAATGCCTGTTTGATACAACATTTTTTTACAGAAAATCATATTTACATCAAATAAGTATTCTTCCAGCAGACACTGACCCTGTAGCAAAATCTGCTGTCTGAAGCACAGAAAAGAATCAGGACAAATACAACTCTGCTCTTTCCAGCATATATATATATATCTATATCTATATATATATATATCTATCTATATATCTCTCTATCTTAGGTACATTTAACAGATACATTCAAAATAATTGTGTGATATTTCAAATTAGAAAAAAAATTATCAAATCTGTTTCCATATGCTACAATTTTCCTTTTTTTACCTTGTAAATTTTCTTTAAAGGAAGAAGTTTGGGGGAAGGACAAAGAAAGAAAGATGAAAAAACCTTGATAGTGAATATATATTCTTAGTAGGACTGAATTCTTTCAAAAGTCAGTAATTTCACTTATAGCATACAGATTCAAATACAGAATCATCTTAATTTACTGGTCCAGAATATGTGCTCTGACCCATACAGACCCTTCAGCACAGTTAACTTGCACTCTCAGAGTAATCAATAAGCTTTTCTGCACAGATGGTTTTCTGCTGACTAAACTAATTCTGAGCATGTCAGAGGCTTCCTTCTGAGTAAATTATCTGATACTCCCAGTGACGCAGACAAGCTCAGAATTAGAAGTACTGACCTACTAACAAAAGGAGAGCACACTATAATCAGTCTTGTATCCTGTGGTGTGCGTTGGCAGACAAGAACTGAAGAAATGATCATGAAAAATTCAGAAATACAATTCTAGTGGTTCTAATTCTCCTTTGAACAAAAACTATGGGATTGCAAACATGTACCAAAATACACTCGCAAATGATGAAAAAAATCCCACTGCCTAGCTCCCTGCAACAGAGTATTTTCTTMTTATTATTATGTATATGAAAGCAATATAACTTTGTGGAGGCGGGAGGGGAAATAAGATTAACATTTATAACATGGCACATCACATCTTATGGCACGTCCTTTTAGCCCCAGCAGTACCTATGGCTGAAAGTCCTCTGTTCTCCCTCTGACTTAACTAGTTTAATAGCTCTGTCATTCTCTTGCTGACAGTAGGTATACTCTCATATATAAACTAGAATGGGCTGAGACCCTAAAATAGACATTAAGGATGCTTCAGTCAAACCATAAGCATGTAGCTTTTTGGTAAGAGTTGCCTAYGAAAAAAAAAGAATCAAATATTCTAATGCCTGTGGTTTACAAGTCCTACACAGTTTGCTAACAGAGAAGCTTCCTAAATCATTCAGCACAAGTGGAATTTTGCCGATGAAAAAATGAAGGCCAAGACTTGACTTTCAAGTCTAAAAGGTCCTTCGTAGCACAACCTATTTATGTACAGGTTGAATGTGCACAGTAAAATACTTTGCAGATATCCTTCTCAACTGATTTTTTGAGATGACACCTTGGAGTTAATTTTATTCACAGGCATGTTTAACTTTATGATAAAATATCTCCATGTCTTACCTTTCTGCCACAAGCTCTTCACACCATGTAAAATTGTTAAGGGAACAGTCCCAAAGGCCCCATACAGCAGACAGACTCAAATTTCACTGAGGAACGTTAGAGTCCCCCACATCTTTCTGAACATTACATTGGTCAGAACACATCTTCTGGGAATTCGCTGAAATGACACTGATTTTGGCATTGCAACAATATTGTGTTTTCTCTGTAAATCACATAAACCAAACATCCTCCAGTATTTCCACTAGCAAGGAAGACATGGAGGCTGCATTTGTGTTCCTAACACTTTTGACATTACATAAGAGCATAAATCCAGCTAAAACTGTTACACAATTAGTCTTTTTTCAGCACCAACTTCAGCAAAAATGGCCTATGACACGAACCCCTCCTTCCTTCACCAATGCTTTAAGGAACAACAAAATAACAAAGGTGAAAATGGAGCACAATATGCAATACCTGTCAGCAGAGACAAGAAACAGTAATTTGCATCTCAGCAGAGCTCAGTGAAAGCTTAAAAATCAAGCCCCCTCCATTCCCACCTCTCCACCATTACACATATCACTATGTCTTCTTCATAAATAATCTTTCCACAGAGCACATTGCTCCAYTGTAGTTAGTTATGCTCTGTGTTGATATTTTGATATATGATGCACAGTATTTTGGCTCAGATATTTTTATCCTCATACTTATGTCATATTTACAGCATCCATTTGATATCTTGCCAAACACTCTGGTAACAATGATCTCTTGAACATATTCTCTCTGATCTCTGGGAATCTGCTYAGTTGTATTTCGCATTAATCATCTGACCAAGCAGTTTTCATCTTCTTATGCAACACACAACAGTTTGTACTTTTGTTTTAATGCACTGAATGGCTTACATAGTTTTCAGAAACATTTACCAGCAGAAATAAAGTCAGATATTGCAGGTAAGAACTACAAATACTTATTAATTGAAAAAAATGCTGTATGTGTGGCCTAAGTCCTCCTTACACCACCAAGTGCTCTGCATGCTAAGACATCTACAACACCTATGCACTCTCATCCTTTGAGCAGCCACTGCTGGCAATCCTTAGGTGAGTGCTGACCCCCAGCTCATCGGGACAGGTGGCAGCATCTCAGCAATCAGTCACCCAGCAGCTGAAATTAGACCARTGACCCCAAAACTTATAGGCAGAAATGCTCCAGCAGAAACAAATTCAGATAATTTAGGATACAGGGATTCAAGAAACAGCAAGTTCCATTCAAGCCATGGTGCGCATTTTTACACAAATTACACTAATACAAAGGCACCATTACCCCCCTGAGTTTATCAGCATTATGCCAGGCACCCAGCAGCATCAGTAAAAGTAGAAACAGGCTACTTGATTTATTCAGTTAGAGTAGGAATGTCTGTTCTGATTTTGTGGCATTTGAACACATTCCATAGCACAGAAGAATTGCTGGTAGTGGTTAACAAGGGTCATATTCCATGCTTTCACTTAGCACTTAACAGTAAACATTTATAATGTATTTCATGGATGAGAGGGATTAAACAAATATATTATGCCAACTGCTGTCTCAGTTGTAAACTTGTAAATAACACTCATCTGTGACCATTACCTTTATATATGATATTAACCTAAGAATTTAATCCATAAACTTCTGGTTATAATTTTGTTTTTAAAATAGGGTATTTCTTTAACAGAAGCAATTATTTATAAAATTGATTATCAGAGGTTATCACAAAATATGCTGATATTGCAGTTATATTCTGATAACATGCCCAACACATTTAAAAGAAGCTTTAAAGATAGCTCACATCTCCAGTGCTGTAACACAGTATTTACACAAAGTAGATTTGCAGCATATTTCGACTGCATTTTCACCTGACAGTTTCATATACTACAATTAGGTTATGCTATCGTGTGACAACCAGGTCTCACTAGCTGATTTTTACAGCCAGTGAAAGCAAATACAAGGAGATACTGTTTCATAAAACACAACATGTGAAGGAAATAGTGCTTCATAGACAGCGTAGCCAGGCAGCAGCCATACAGAGGTCAGAGAACTAGATGTTTAAATTGCCAACATCATCTGCAGGATAGGACAGGAAAATCATACTCATTTCAACCGAGTACAGACTTGCCCTTCACATGGCAGAGTTAAATCTAACCTTCCTTCAACGGGTGCAATACATGGTCTGCTGACAGAAGTAGGCTACACATATAATATTTATATTTTGCATGCCAAGCTGCACATTTGATCTACTGCAGTAAATTATAAAGAATTTAAATTCAGCTTCTGTAAAATTAGTACMTCTGCTGATCAGTACATCTTCATTCAGCATTGTGCCTCTCCATCAATGCTTGCTGGCAAAATTAATCCATTTGAGAAACCCTAGCCTGTGATAAAGCTTACAGAAGATGCAACAGAATGCAAACAATTAACAACAAAACCATACAGTAGAGCAGAGCCTGGTAGCACAAGCCATGCCCTATGGAGCCTGCTTCTTTTCAATTTTCAAACCATTAGTCAGCTTAAGAATTATTTTTCTGGAATTGATCTAAAGCATCTGGGTCTCTGAGAAATGCTCAGCTAGAAAACTATTTTTCTGTTGATCCTCTTGAAGATACAGGGGTCAGCATTAACTAAATTATGCTAATGCTCAAATGAGATAAATGCATTTTGAATGACAGATAACATGTACATAAAACATTCTCTAAAGAGCATTCTATTGTCATTTTGCCCACAAATTAACCCTAAGTTCTTTTGCGTTGTTTTGTTTCTTGGTTTCTTTTTTTAGTACTCTCCTGAAATTCATTCCAACTTCAAAACCCGATGACAGACGTCAGACGTTTTTTCGACATCCTTCCTTTTGCCAGGTATGTTAAGAATTAACTGAAACTTTGCTGGCACTTGGATGGGTACATATGCCTAAATCTAAGGAAGTACACCCCGGGTAGTTCCTCTTCCACAGAGAGAGGAAGGACAGAACCGAGGGAAGTGAACCTCTGCAGGTTGCAGCCAGAAATCTGTGTGCTGCACACAGAAGGTGACTGTTCAATAGGCTGGAGAGGGTCACGGGTCAGGAAAAGTGCCAGACAAAGGTGACCAATATGCTGTGCTGTCCTACACTGTAATCTTCAAACACTTGCGAAAAACTTGGGATACTTGGGAATGAAATGCATTATTTGTACAATGCAGCACAGAGTGGGGGGGAGGTGGAAAACCCCAGTTGTGGTACAGTTACTCTCCAGGTAGAAAAGCCACAATGTGTTTGCTGAAGCATAGATGACCTTAAGACAGTACAGGCCAAAACCTCACAGTTCATCACACCTTAAACTATATCAGTAACACTGTCTGTGGGCTCTGTACAGTACAGTAGATTAGCAAAATTACACAGACTAAACATATCCCAGCCTCTCTTCTCCTTCCCTTCCCTTCCCCCTTCCCTTCTCCCTTCCTCTTCTTTTTTCTTTCCTTCTTCCCTTTCATTTCCTTTCCTTCATTTTTGTTTTTCTTCTTCCTTCCATTTCTCTCTTCCCTTCCCTTTCCCCTTTTTCCACGGACCCTTTCCTGGATATTTTTAATCCTTGTGATTTCAGAGATTCCAATTAACATTCGGGCCTCCCTTTCCATTCTTACAGTTAGATCTACACATATAAAGATTACTGTAATACACTTGTATATATTTTSTGATGCCCAGTGATAATTACAGTGGGTTTTTCCCTGAGAAACGAACATCTGGAACAGATCACCTGACCTTACTGTGAAGTTTCCATTAGCTGAAGATTCTGGTGCAAACAAATGGACATACATCTTTAGGAAAAGGARCAATGAGAACAAACTGAGTTAACTTCTCGAAGTACTTTCTCCGTATTACTCCACCCTTCCAAATTCAAGGCYAGAGATACATGTGGAAAAGCAGCAAAATAAGTATCTTTGGAGAYGGCATGAAGGTTGCCAAAGGAAGCAAAATCAGTGGAAGTGAGAGGCTCCTTTTACTTCCACATAGCAYAGACTCACACACAGGTAATGTACTTGCTAAAGCCAACATAAAATTTCTTCCCTTACACAACTGCTACATTTACTTGCAAATTTAGGGAAGAAAATGTCAAAAGGCGATTACACATTGCAATGAACAGAAACACCCACATTTCTTTTACTACCACTCGTAAGAAGAATGYGTGTGGGAACACAGTTTACTTAATTCCTAGAAGTCACAGTAGGACTGTGGTTGTCCACAAATTATATCTGACTTACTGAAAAAAATTCTGAAACTTTGGTACACATTACTATATATTTAAAGTTATACTAACAAAGACTGCATGTACCGTAGATTGCAAGACTAAACCACATGCAGCACAACTATTACCTTCTATTTCTTATCACCTGGCAGAAATTTGAACCATAAAACATTAAGTTCCCACTAGTTGTTGAAACCCATACAATTGTCCTCAGGTTCCCTACCAGCAGAACTAAGCTTGCTCACATAGTTCAACCMGTAGTCAGTGAATAGATCTTTATTTTATCTCTGGAGGAAAAGGCCAAGTCCATGTTGAGTGTTCTTGTCCAAAACCCTAATTAAGTATTACATGCAAGAACAGAGCAACATGGAAACCTTCCTAAAAAGGCTTGAAAAGACAGGCACCACCCGAGAAAGCCCAGGGCCCTGTCTAGGAGACATGCTGTTTGGAGCCAGCACTCACAGTTCTCTTGATTTTGGCCTCTAATTCACGAGCGTTTCCCTCTCTACAACAAGTGAAAATTTTTGCCTGAGGGCAAAAGACGAAAAACCATTTTGAAACCATAGTTGTGTCAGATCCCTSTCCTAAATGTCAGTCTTGCGTGGGTCCACCTTCCATCACATCAAAGGCTTCCCAGTCCCCCAGCTGGAATCACTAAGCATACAGACTGAGACATTTCGCTTCATTCCARTACTACAACCCTTGAAGAGACAATGGGTTTCCTTTAATTTTGCAGCTATTCTAATAATTTATTGGCCATGGCAGAACTGCTGCTTACAGTGGTCTGAACGTCTGGAGCATATTTTTTTTAAGTAGTAAACCAATCATTTTCACCTCCCTAAAAGCTCTCTCCATCGTTATTCCATCCATGGGTTGAAAGGTTAACCATTAAAAACAGAGGAGGCTTATGTCTTATAACAGTTAATAACACTTCAAGAAAGGATGACAAAGGAGTTTCTGGGAACTATTAGGCTGAAGTGAGTTTATTAATGGGTAATTTTACAGATACAAGTGCTCCTTAGAAACTCAATAGTACTGAAATATCTCCCAAGAGGACAGGACTATGTTTTTTTGTCTTATGTTTTTTTCTAAAGAACTACAGAAGTGCATCAAATTAAAAGCTGAGAGACAAAGCTGAGCATGGTTACAAYATATATGCTCAGCAAAGGGCAAGATATCTTGTGGATCGATGTCCTTAGTGCTTAATRTGAGGGACTAGTGAGAAGATAAAGTAACCCTTGTAACCTTCTCCACATATAATGCAATGCAATTCTGTAATTGCATTGAAGAATACAATTACCTGGGACTTTGAAAAAAAATGAGGCAACAGGAGTTGCAGTAAATTCAACAAAGGGCAATGCAGAGTCCTGCAGTTTAAGATTAATAACCCAGTAGAGGCTGGGGATCAACCAGCTGGAAAGCAGCCTTGCAGAAAAAGACCTGGGATCCYGGTAGACAACAAACTGGATGTGAGTCAGCAATGTGCCTTCACAGCAAGGGTGGCTACAGTATCCTGGGCCGCATTAGGAAAAGTGATTACAGGACAAGTGAAGTGACCCTTCCCCTCTCAGCCCTGGTTACAGCCACACCTGGAGTGCTGGGTCCTGTTCTGTGCTTCTCAGTACAAAGCAGACATGGACGAACTGGAACAAGTCCAGCAAGGGTCTATAAGGATGGTAAAGGACTGGAGCACCTCTCATATGAGGACTCTGGGAAAGCTGGGACTGCTCATCTTAGAGAAGGCTCGTGGAACTGATGCCTTATCTGGACTACCTAGAAGGGAGAGGCTTGACAAAGATCAAAAGGTTAAAAGCGGTGGTGTTTATTTGAAGGCCTTCAGGTACATCCAGGGCAGTCAGAACTCACTCGGGGGCTTACACCCTAAGCTGGACCCCCTAAGATCAGCTCCCTGAGACAGACCACCCCAGATGGACCGGTCACGAGTTCTCCATACTGTCATAAGTTTGGTCTATTAGCATACCGGGACTAGTTCTTCCAATTAGAGCTCCAGGTAATGAAGTAATTCACCCCAAGTTTGCTCCTCCCTTTACCAACGGCTGTTTACAGATCTTGGGCCTGAGGCAGCAAGGTGTCCTTGAGGTCCAGGCCTGAAAATTAATTGTTTTGTCCAAAGGCAGTAGCTAACACTTTTATATGGGCTTTAGAGTYACACACTAAGAATTGCAGGGTTACAAGTATATGAGAAATATAAAAGCCAAAATCCTAAGGCATCAGAAGGATCTCATCAATGTGTATAAACAACCCARTGAAAGGAGGAGAGAAGACAAAGGCAAACCCTTTCCAGTGGTATCTAGTGAAAGTGCAAGAGGCAACCAGCACAAATTCAACACAAGAAATCTTTTAACAGAAGACAAACATTTTTCATGGCAAGGGTAACTGAACAATGGAACAGGTTGCCCAGAAAGGCTGTAGAATCTCCATCCTTGGAGGTATTCAAAACCTGACTGAACATAGTCCTGAGCACCCTGCTTTAGCTGGCCCTGCCTGAAAGAGGCAGTTGGACTACACAGGCGCCTGACATTGCTGTCAACACCTCAACCACTCTGTGTAAAAYCATGTCAATCTTCATAGATGCTATCTTCTACCTTAATCCACTATACAATGAAAATGTGAAGTATGGAAGGCTAGAGAGACCTGTGGGAACTTTACCGAAGCACCACCAAGTACCTTCAACTAAGCAAACACACTGCAGTCAGGTTATGTAAAGCCTTTCCTTTTTAGCAAAACATTAATTAGAAAAGCTCAATTATGGTCTTTATAAATATCCATGTAAAGACATTTTTAATGATTTCTTAAGCTAAAATAAATAAGCTCAAAATCCAACCCTGCTTCTAGCATCTAAATAAGAATGAATTATCTATTTTTAAAATACAAAAAACTTGCATTGCAAGAAGTTGAATATCCACCCACCTCTATTCACTGAATACCCAATCATTAAAAAGGTGTGTGTGGGAAGTCATTCCAGTTCAATGCCTTACCACCATGAAACCAAACCAAGCTCAAGGCAATCATTTTCTCTCTAGTTACTGATGTCCTGTATATCAGAACCCCCTGCCTCCCCCAACACATAGATTTTACTAAAAATCAGTGCACTGAATATTACAGGAAATTAACAAGGAACTTGTGGGCAACCATTTAAAATGTAAACGCTTTAAAATAGTCAGAATCTGAAGTTTAAAATTAGTCATTACAGGTGGAATGCATCCTGTGAGTTAGGTCATGACTCCTAACTGGTGGTCAAACACACTTTACAGAACTGTTTCTGAGAGAAGTCCACCCCTCTTGTTTTAAGTCCACTCTAAACCTAAGAGCGCATCCCTAAAAGGAGAGCTTAAAAAGATTCACAATAAGTGGACAAAAATTTTGGTGCTTAATTGTTCTTTGTGGCTTTGAAAAGTTCCCTGTTAAAGAAAAGTAGTTTTAACTTACAGGAAAGCACAGTAGCTAAGTGAAACAAAATTGGTCTTCCTAAACCCAGGTCATTCTAAAATTTAAAATAACTAATTGTGGTTTTAGAAACCTAAAGTACAGATATCTAAACATATTCTGAACTTTTATTTTTTAAAACAGGCTTTTCATCCTTCCTAAATCAGAGAATCTTGGTGGATAATGCTATCCCACTGCTATTTTGGTACAGCAACAATGAATMACCTCTATTACTCAATATATCCATTCTTAAGAATGCTGGAGTACCATGATTTCTACCAGCATTGGTGTACTGGCATGAGTGTAAAGTAGAATTATATAGCAGTTGAACCGTGAACATGAGAATTTTGAGGGGCACAAATGGAACTCCTGCTGCTCAGTTCTACRTAACTATTTCTGGACACTATCACCTAATGACTTGTAGTTTTTGAAACTCACCTTAAATAAAAAGTAGCAGCTACCATACTGACAAAGTCTCCTAAGTCTCTCTATCTGTGGAAAATGTCAATGTTGTGAAGGAAAAATGAATGAAAAGCTACCTTGGAATTTGCTACCAAATTTCAAATAGAAATGAAAGTTTTTGTTTCAAAATTTTGCTACTTTCTCCTGGTAACTATAGTTTCAGATGTCTTGTTCCTCTGCTTTCTTCTAAAGCTAAGTGTCTCTAGATTGGTCTCTCCTAGCACACACCAGACATGCTCACCAAGCCAACGCTGATGCCCCTGCTAAYGACATGTCATGAGAAGCAGGACCTGGATGAGAAACTGTCCAAAAGTTACAGGTAGTGGACATATAAACAGTATTTTCTATTAAGGGGTTTATGCCCTATTTGACTTCTCATGAAAATACAAAGAATAGCTCTTTAAACGTAAAAATGTACATTTTAACATATTTTACAAAGCCTCTGTGAGTGCCTTGAATGCACTGAGAGGAACTGCAAACGCTTCCCCCCTCCCCTCCCCTGAGTTCGGCCACTCAAGGCTAGCTCTGGCACTGCACAGCTGTGCAACCGTGGGTAAGACTGTGATGAAAGCGCTGTGCAGGAGTTGGGAGAACCCTTGCCAAGCTCCTCTTCCCTTTACTTGGAAGCTATACTAAAGCTTAGACTGAATTTAAGGCCAAGTGATATTACGGTATGCCTGTATCTGGCTGGGTACCTCATCGATCTTGAACTCATGGATTTGACTCCTTGGCTTGACCTAGGACCAGGCTTATCAATACAGATTCACCTGGAGAGCTGAACCCTTGGCTTGACCCTCTTTACTGCCACTGGACCTGCTCTGCCCTCTGTTCAGGTACTGTGGGACTGCTCCTTCATGGGTGATGCCACTGCCCTGCCTACCTTGCTGTCAGCTTCCAGCTCAGCTGTGGAGCAGCTCACTCTTGCTTCTCCTTAAGTGTCAAATTCAGTTGTCAAATGAAAATGAAAAAAAAAATCAAATTACTTTTCAGACAGCATTTGATGAAAGGTGGGTGGTTCTTTCTACCRATGTCACTATTAATTCAGCCCAAAAAGTTTTAGAAAAACATGGTAGGTTCACATGTGTAAGTTTAAAGATCAGTACTYACGCAGAAGTTGTCTGCATATCATGCCAGCTTTTGCTAAAGTTCTGCTTCAGTTCATTCATCAGACTTATGCCAAGTTTTTGTTTAATTTCAACCAGGTGCTTCTCTTTGGCTGCTAGCACTTGCCGCAAAGTTGAAATTTCATCCTCTAGCTGAGGGAAACAAAGAGGCAGGAGAAAGGTGTTAGCCTGTTCCCAAAGAATGATAAACACACACAATCTTAGGAGGTTAAATGAATCTCACATCAACTTGTGCTTTTCGTAGGTAACTAGAGAGACAAAGTCAAGTGCTTGTGGAGATCACACAGGCATGCCCAGAACAGAACTGACACTACATTAAATTAATGCCTCAAACTGTGTCACCTATGTGCACCATCACACACATGCATCTGATAAGAGAGAGAATTAACCAGTAAGGAAGCAACTTAGCCAAAATCTGCCTTAGGGCATTAGGYGTCTCAAACACCAGCTTTTCATTCACTAGTAAAATGGGAATGGACAGGACAAGAGAAGACTGGAAAATTCAAGCAAATATSTGTCTTTGAATGCACAGGCTTTTAACTTCATATTTGCAGATTTTTAGTCTTCTGGTCCTGAAAAAAACAGACGAAAACTCTTAGGAGTAGGTTAAAAAAAAAGAAAAATTGCACAATAACGTATGACTTGAGAGTATCATAAAGCATTATATCCTTGTCATATGAGTTTTATTTRTGTATTTGAGGCCCTACATATTTCAAAATAGTAACATAAAAATTTATAGATGGACTATTAACATGAGTGATCAGTACCCAAAGCATAAAAAAGAAGCACTCAGAAGACACGGCAGATAAGCCTTTTCAGAGATGCTAGTATTTACCCAAACTGTGCAATTTCAAGTTGTAAAGATGCCATCCAGCCCAAACAGAGGAATATAATTCTCCCTGCAGCGGACATATTTTTGAAACATTTAAACAAAACCAGCGTTTTAGCAAGGCAAGAACCAGAACACAGGACTGTGAGAAGAGGGACTGCAGAATGATCCTGCCACTGGCTCAGAATCCTGCTCCTTGGGCAGCACTCCTGCAAGTGAGCAGGGGTTTGCATTCTTCACTTGGAAGCCTCCCAAGCCAATCTATACAAGCAGCACTCAGAGACACTGAAGCTAACAAGGGCAAGTGACACCAGAGCAGCTGCCTTTCACTTCAGGTTTAGAAATTCCCTTACCAACTGTGTTCTTTCCTCCATATGTTAGTAGGATAACATATGGCAATTTATCTGATTACCATATGCTAAGTTCCCTGGAACCACAGTCTCCATGTGATTTAACTCCATAGGCTGCAGGGAATGATGCAAGCACCAGCTGTAACAGTGCTGACCTCCAAGGCTATATTTATAGGACGTCAATACCAGCATTACTTTTATTTTACACATTCATGCATTCTGCTTCACTGTAAAACTGACTGCAAGCTCATTGTTCTTGGAAAAGTCTCATCCTTGAATCCCCCAGCTATCAGTTTCTCTTTTGTCACTATCTGCTAACTAAATATTCAAGCAGCTCGAATTAAGCAGCAAGACTATGAACACAAAGCAAAATCATGACCTGAGTGAAGCAGATATCAGTATTCACCAATGCCTGTGACGTCAACACTTCRCCAGTAAAACACACAACAATCCAAATTGTTTTATTGGTCCCCATGTCCTTTATGCTCCATTATATTCCTAACCTGGAATTCCAGTAAATGGAATAYATTCCAGTAAATGGAATACTGTTAAGAGGCAGCTGTCAAGAGTCTCTCTTCTGAGAGGATAACTGGTCAAATGCTTACAGAAAGAGATCACAAATGTCAGCATTCCTCAGCCAGCAGTTCAGAGCTCCTTTTTGTTGTTTCCCATCCACAGCAAAACCCTTAGTGCATGACTGCCTGTGTAACACTGCTAAAGAACTTAAACCCATGCCAGGATGTTTATGGGCCAGCACAAGGCTGATCATTAGGGACTTCGATACATAAACATTTGAGGGCTTCTATGAAAATTACTTTCCATCTGTTCCATTGAATAGACAACTAAMGCTGTGAAGGCCTAAGCCAGCATTAGCCATGTGCTCAATGGCATAAGTATGAGCAACRTTTTTAACTAAAGAAAAGTAATTTATTATTTATAACACAGTGATCAGTTTTGAATTGACAAAATCCTCCTCAAGTTCCATCATTTTGAAATAATGACAGATACAAAGCCGCCCTCAAGTGCTCAAATATCAGTGACTGAAGTCTCTGAAGYAGGTAGAAGGGATTAGGGACTTACAGCAGGATCTTGAAAAGCATTTAAGCACGTTACATCCCTAACTCTCATGGAAGTCAGGCATCACCTGCTTAGGCATTTTTTAAAAGTCCACTCATATAAATGTAGACTTCATTATGAAACTAGGGCTTAAGTCAACAGAAATACAAGCTTCTATTTCTCATGCTTCCCTTCTTTCAAAGTGCAACAGAGTCAGAAGAATATAGATACATCATATAGGGACTAAGTTCCCTTCTCCTGTAAGTTTGCAGAAAAAGGTATTAGCAGCTTTCCTCAAGCATCTTTCCTCAACTGGGAGCAAACATGCAGTAACAYACACTGCTGAGCTTAGCATCTGTGCATCAGCTAGATCAAACTAGATAGCTGCTTTTGTGAAGGCGTGGGAGGGGGAAGACACCAAGGAGTAAATGACTACTTGATGAGTGTAATGGAAGGACAACTGACAGCAGTGAGCAAGGTAGCTCAAAATCTCAGCCCCCAGCATGATTCAAGAGTCATTGTACAATGCTCCTCACAGTGAGGGAGGAAGAGGGAAAAAAAAAAATCTCTTCTGTTAACAAGCTTCTGGCCTTACATAAAGTTTTTGGGTTACAATTTTCTGCTATTATTCTGAAAAGTCAGATTGACCTCTGTAAATTCAAATGACTGTCAGAAGTTTCTGAAAGAGTTACGCATTTTAGTTGCATTGTAGAAATTCCAAGGCTTGATTAGAATCAGAGCCCTACTGTGTTAGCCAGACTACAAATACAAGAACAGAGTAAGTCCATGCTCTGAGAAACTTCCAGTAAAAAGAGACTACTAGCAGGAATAGGAATAGAGGATACAAAAAACCTGCCAGAAAAACAGTAGTGCTCATTCCTCTCCTAATGTTGGAGAGGGAAGGAGGAAGAAGACAGAATATATACAGCAGATACACAACACAGAGATGGAAGATATTTCTTTGGCTTAAATAAATGCACAATGGGTGCTCACAACAGATCCCCATTATATCGACTATTGAGAGCAGAACTAAGGACGATTTTTACCCCTCACAACAATAAGAGAGGTGCTTGTTCCTACAGGCTCAAACAGGTATTACGTAGCAAAAAAGGACATGGAAAAAACCAAAACTATCATCAGTGGAGCAGAAAGGGCTTGAAAGTAAAGACTAACAGCTTTTCAAAAGGAAACATTAGCCAATTCCCACATTAGCAAATTCTTCTTTCTGAAGGAGGCAAGGTCATACATTTTTTGCAGTCTTTTCTAAAAGTCATAATCCTCATTTAAGTTTAGACTTTGTTGACTCTAAATCAAGTTTTTCAAACCTTTCTTAGCATAATTATCAGTTTTATTTTGTTTTAAGCATAAGCTGCATGCCAGTAAACTGCTGGGAGCAATTCAGAAAATAATTCCTAGATCAGTCAAGATCATAATATTTGAAAGGCAATCTCTCATTTGTGTGTTAGTACATGAATTAAACCATTTCCAGCATGAGCAACTGAGAACTCTCTCTCCTCTGGGAATCAGTAAGCAGAAAGGACACCCAGAAACTCTTGAGATGAATTCTGTTGAGAGAGGCATATCATTCTCAGATGATTGCAGGAAGTTCTGGCTGTTTTCCTTCCTTGTTTCTATCTGCCTCTGAAGTCCCCTTCACCAGAGAAGAGAATCACAGAATGGCTGAGGTCAGAAGGGACCACTGAAGGACATTTGCTTCAGGCGTGATCTACAGCATTGTTTACCAGGACTGTACCCAGACAACTATTAAACACCTTCAAGGATGGAGACTCCAAAACATCTTGAGGTCCTCTGTACCAATGCTCAGTCATGCTCACATTAAAAACATGTTTCCTGATGTTCAAGGGGAACCTCCTGTGYTTCAGTGTGTGCCCAGTGCCTCTGGCCCTGATGAAAAGCCAGTAATGAATATCCCAACTCCTAACTTATGGGGTAAACCAAACATGTAAAGTTTCAGCTTCCTTCTGATTATYTACTGATGTGACAGGATCAGCACAGAAGTAAAACTTAACCAGTAACTCAGAAACATAAGGCTTGATAAAATATTAAAGTGAAAAAACAGTCTTCTGCTTCACTTGAAAATCCTAAATCAGCACTGCTGATAAATGACTTGAGAGTCATTAAAACTGTGATTTCTTAGAGTACTTAGTACTGTAACTTAATATTAATTTAAGTATTCCAATTAAGGCAAAACCAACTCTTTGCCTTCATACAGCTGTGATTTCTGTTATTTGACTCACATTTAAAATAAGTAAACCCACAGTTTTCTCCATTCTCTCATTTTCCATTTTGGAATTTCACTTCTGTTTCTGCAGTATTCAGCAGCAGTAATTAATTCTTCCATAGTAGACCAAATCTAGACAATCTCTTTAATCTTTGTAATAAAAGGGTCACATGGTTCACACCTTTTTCCTCCCATCTCCTTACTGTTATCATTTTTAAGCCTATTGATAGTGTCCCAAGTTCCAGACTCCTGAAAAATATGTTACCCTCTCCAAACGCATCAGTGCCAAAGGAAGCAAAAATGGGATAAAATACTATGCTTGTCACCATTAGTCTCTTCTGTAATCATCATCATCAGCTTTTCCTCTGAGCACCACAAAAAGAGTCTTTTCTATCAGGTGGCACAATCACTGTAACAAGAATACCACAGATCTAATGAGAACACCTTTCATTCTTTATCAATGACGGTTTATAAATAAAGACATGTCTTGACTAAGATGGTAAGGTGCATTTAACTTTCTCTGTACAATCATCAAGTAGAAGATATTTAACATTAAAGAAATAGATATCAGGAAATTAATTGCTTCACATTATTGTAGTCTAGAATAATTTTACTAAAAAGGAAGGGCATACCTTCATCCTACAATTAACAGCTTCCAGTTTAAGGAAGTAGAAACAGTAACACTCACAAAAATTCAGATTCATTACCTTGGCAAGCTCAACCTTTAACTCTTCTTTCTCTTCTTCAGAAATCATAGTGGTGAAATCAACATCAGTGACCACATCTTCATCTGCTTCGTGCAATGACTGAGTTTCCAACAGGCCTTAAAAAGTTAAAAGGGCAAGACAACCATTATTAACTATTTCAGTTATGGTATTGGCCTCCCCTAAAACCTATGAACATTATAATATTCACCCACTAAGGAAAAGAAACCAAAGAAAAAACAACCTTTTCCTGCTACAATCATTTGCATTCTGCTCCTTTTTGCTTCTGCAAAGCTATTGAAAGTATCAGATGGTAATGTCTGCAGAGAAGCAATTTAATATGTGTAAGCAGCACTCATTCCCAGAAAGCAATCACCTTGGACCCCACTAACCCCTGATAAGGCATTTTCTTGCTTCTAACAATACAGAAGAAAAAAACCACCTTTTTCTTCAGAATAAGAAAGCTGGTTAATGTGAATCACTGATGTGAATAGTAGCAATAGTACATTGAATAATAAAGGAAGTATATTACTGAGTCAAGTTTTCTTTAAAAACCTCTGATTGCAGCTATTTGAAACCTTACAGATGTACACAGTTTGCAAGAAGCAAATCCCATACTTACTGTTCAAATTTTCTAAATGTTATCGAGCAGCATTCCTTGATTGCTCAATCTAAACCCATGAAGGGTGGACAAATACACTGGACCTCCATTAACTTTCTCTTCTGCATGTCCAACACCAGGGTCAGCATGTATAATAAACAAGATAAATGCATACATAAAGGTTTTCAATATCTGGGCCTGCCTGGCATAATACGCACCAATGAAATAAAATATATCCTATCTCCCAGTTATTCAGAAAAGAGATGATTGCTGGGGCTCCAGCCCCTAAGAGCCTCTCATTCCTTACGGTCTGCAAAGAAAACAATGCTAACCTTGAGATAACAGAAAACATTCTTGTTCCTTTGGAACTCGTTTCAAAGTTCTAGATCTTTTTCTCTTGTGGAAGAAAAATCTCCTCCAGGTTACACCTGGGACAGCACTTTTCCCTTTATTTCAGTTCCTTAGTGGGGTAATCAGCCGTCTCCACTGACTCCCAACACCTGTATACGGCTTAATACGGAAGAAAACAATTTCTTTCCCAGGTCCACAGAGGCCTGTATACTCTATTACACAGAGACTAAAATACAACTTAGTTAAGTTTTGGCACTAAAGAACAGAGGTTACAAGGAGCAACCCTGTTGAAATTGAGTACTTTACATTTTCCTGCACAAAAGTAAATTCCCTCCAGCCTTCTGTCATTTCCTCCACCTAGAGTCCCCCAGTGTACCTGGATTTTCTTCTATTTAACAGAACAGAACTGGTTCGATTCATACCATCAACTTCTCTGCAGAGCACAATGGAGTGAACTCAGCCCTGTTAATTACAATCTTCCCTGAGTGGGAAGATAAAGAGCAGCTACACAGGTACTGAACCCCTGCCTGGCATCATATGTAGAAACAGATCACCACCCTCAAGCACAAAACCTTTTTAAAAACATGAAAGCATATAGAAGTAGCTAATATCTTAGCTATTACCCAAAAAGCAGCTTGCCAGGAAAACCTAGATTGCCGAAGTCACAACAAAAGAAAAGCACATTTATTCAGTAGGAATACTCCCAAATCACCTTTATTAACACCCCTACATCTCTAAACACAATGGTTGTTTGGTATTTGTTTGAGGATTAATAGTGTTGCTATGGGAATCAAGCTAAACTTAGTCCCCACAGTCTTGAAAGTTGTCTCTCTTTTCTTGGATGGAGGAGCAGCAGTACAAGGCAGCTCTTGGAAATCTGGGAAAGATCTCAGGGGTAACAGGGTTGAAAACCCTTAAGGGAAGCCTTGCAGTAGATGTGAGATGAGGTGATCTTGGAGCAACTGATCCTTAAGCCAAAAAGAAGGCAGATCTCTGCCCAAGAGACACTCGTTTGGGAATGGCTAGGTAAGAGACGGAAGCCAACATGGACAAAATCACCAGAAACAACTGAATAACACTTATATAGACCAAATGCTCAAATTTAAACTGCAAGATTGGACTGAAATTACAATCCCTTCCACAACAGCAAACACATGTCAATCTTCCGTATGATCCTCCGCAAAGTCATCCAATTCCTCTCCCAGTTCTTGTCTTTTGCTCCTTGTTTAAGTCCTCTAAAATCTAGTCTGATCTTTCAGTCTCTACTTTCTTGCTCAAGCCACCAGAGTCCTCCCTAATGGTCACTGTTCCTCTGCAAAGGTTTCAGTTCAGTCACCTCACAGTTCCAGTCCGAACTTCTCTCCAGCATACTGTGGGTCACAGCCTTCTTTCAGCCAGTCTCAGTTCTGAAACTTGCTCACATGAGTCCTACCACAAGCAACCTATTCTCCCTCCTTCCTTCAGTTTTTCCTTGCTATTCTCAGCCTCTGTCTTTCCTTCATGGGAAAGAGAGGAAATAAAAAACCTTAGGAGGACAACAGGCTTCCTGAGGCAGAGGAGACCTCAACTCTTTCCATCTATGGAGAATGTAAGCATAAAATCTGTCCCTGTGATTTCTATCCTAGGGACTCTAGCAGACACAATTACAACACAATTGCACAGCAAAGTACTCAGGTAAGGTTCCTAAGACTTTGCTCTTCTTAGCTTTTTCTTTCATGTGCCTGTCTCTAGTTCCCCTCTAATAACCACTGAGTTCTGTATTAGATTTCAGACTGAGTTAGAGGTCTTCTAACACAAGTTTAATGAAAACAGTCAGTTGGTAGAGAAGATTTAAAATAATTTCACAGACTAAGAGAATGGTAGATGAGCTCATCCTTATATGAGGTATCAGAGAAACCAAACAAGGAATAAGCATCATTCACAAATCTGTTTAACAATTACAGAAAAAAATGTACTTCTGGGTACCACAGCATCCATTCCACCACAGCATACCTTCTGTGAGGCTCATACAGCTCCTTACCCAGGAGTTGTTCGGCACAGCTGTAGCCTTGCATTTTGCAGTTCTTCAGTTTTGCAGTGTTTTTAGTTCGGCAAATAGTTTCTCACGCACTTTTGTATAAACATAGCACTTGTTATTCTAACCGGCCCTGATTGTTTTTGAATTCCTAACCTGTATGATAGACAATTCTGTTGACCAGTGGACAGCAGAAGGTGGTATTCCCATCCTCCAATCCACGGTGGTTTCTGAAAACATATAAATAAAGACTCAGGGCAGAAGCCACCTCTCTTTTTTCTTTTCCCCTTGGCTTCCTTGGCTTCTGGCCCAGCCGGAACCCTGACAGCTGTGTCTCGTGTGTTTATTTCGTGTCCGAAAGTGACACACAGCCTCAGGAAGAACTATAGCATTAACTGGATTCAAGGAAGCAACCACAGACAAAAAAACTATAGGAAATTAAGCTATTAACATTTTCCTAATCATAGACAACTTGTTTGATTTTTAGTCTGCAAGGAGAACAGGAACCTGCAGCAAAATTCACACCAATACACATAAGAATTGGTAATGACTGTGGTAGCCAAAGAGCTCCTATTACTAGTATTGCTGATCCCAAAATATTCTCTCCCACCTTCTACTCTTTGCAGGAAGCACAGCCTCCTCTCAACTGTCCCTGTAGGGTCCCTTCAACCAGGCAGTCTGGGAAATACACTTTTCAGATATTGGTTTTAGAGGCAGCAAGTACAGAAGTATAATAGAATATAAGAGCTCAGTGGGACTGCTGATATGTCTTGAATTAACCACATGAGCAACTCTTTAAGAATCAAGTAACAAGGTAGGATCTTTTTGAGTGTGTTTAATCTAGGTACACGTTTTGTTAAACACACATCATCTAGTAATTTATGAAAACACACAAAAGGAAGAGTTGGCTCAGCTAAATGCTTAGAGCTGAGTCCTAGAATCTAAGTGTTTTTCTACACTGCATAGAAGAGAGTTGGGTTTAGGTATATAAAAGCCAGAATTTTAAGATAACACTGCATGTACATTCAGTTCCAACAATTACGTACTTTATCCAGGAAAAAAGAAATCTGCACTTTAGGAACACATTCATCTGTGTGCATGTACAGACATTCAGTTTATACACACAGTTTCTAAAGCTAAGCACATAACACAGCTCTTCTTTGTAGTTTCACACTTCTTCTTTTGGGGGTAGAAGGAACTTAACTGGTTTCCAGCACACCTGGAATGAAATATATCTACCTAGAATATAACTCTATAGATAAATATATATCTACTCATAGTCATAACGTATTCATAGCTATATAAATAATCTGTAACTTCTCACAGAAAGTAACATTCAGAATGGCATTTTGATCAGATGTCCAAGGCAAATCTTTGCTGCAGCATTGGAATATGATAGATTTTACAGTGCACCTCAATTTCCATTCACAGATCTCCATGCTTTCCTTTAAATTTAGGCTATCTTAAATCATAGTATTCAAATTATCATTAGCTGCTTCTTAAAATAAGGTGGTTGGGAAGTTGCAAATCTGATCAGGTAACATTTCAAGGATCTGTTTTCCCAAAGGCTTACTGGAAGTATGGGGAAGCTGTAAAATTAATTTAAATCATTCTTTCTCCTAACTTACAAGATCAGGGAAAATATTTATTACTTACTAACTTTCCCTTAACAGTCCTTATGATAAAATATAGGGAGAGTAAAATTTCAAAGTGAAACTTCCCAATGGCTAAATTAGTTTTCCACAAGAAGCGACACACATGTATCTGGTCAGAATCATTACTGCCAAATTACCAACTGTTTTTGTGTGCTGGGAGCTAAAACAGTTTTACCTGCATGCTCAAAAAACTAAAGACACTAAAAGAACCTGCAGTGCTAGGATTTCCACCCCTATATTGTTTAATTGACTTCACTGCACTGAGACTCACAGTATTTTTAGAACTGCAAGATATCTGATACTCCCCAGACCAATATGTAATGATGCTTCAATCCTGCTAAATGAAACTTCTGCATAGTCAAAGGCATTGCTAAAGCAGCAACAATAAGCAGAGTGGTTACAATTAGGACATTATATTTGAAATGGAGCACAACAGAGGTCAGCATCCATCAGCTCAGACTCAAACTCCGCTAGTTCGCCACTGCGAGGCACACAGCTCATCAGCCCAGGCGTGCTGACAACATAACATACTGTCCTGAAGCCTTGAGGCAGTACCACTGCTTTGGTAGGTGTACCTGTTTCTCAGGATTTGTGGGTGTTTTTGCTCTGGGCTACACTGCAAAGCCAGCAGAACATTTTTTCCAATCATTGGTTTCTTTCTGGACATACTGCCATCTCACACACTTTAGTTTCCAGACTGAAGGGAGTTTTGTGACTCCCTGACAATGCAGCCTTTAAGGACAGGTGTCCAAGGAGCAGCCTAACACCCTCCAGTATAATTGAAGGGATGTGGTGTAAGTCCACCTACAAGTATTGCTCTTATACAGTCTTGAAATCTTGGGTGGCTACAGAATAGAAGCACAGAATCATGGAATATCCTGAGTTGGAAGGGACCCACAAGGATCATTGAAGTCCAACTCCCAGCCCTGCACAGGCCGACCCCAAGAATCACACCATGTGTCTGAGAGTATTGTCCAAGCACTCTGTGCACTCTGTCAGGCTTGGTGCTGTGACCACTTCCCTGGGGAGCCTGTTCTAGCGCCCAACCACCCCCAGTGAAGAACTTTTCCTTAATATCCACCCTAAACCACCCCTGGTACAACTTTAGGCCATTCCCTCAGGTCCTGTCACTGGTTACCAGAGAGAAGAGATCGGTGCCTGCCTCTGCACTTCCCCTCATGTGGAAGCTGTAGACTGCAATAAGGTCTCTTCTCAGTCTTGAAGAAGACTGGGGCATTTTCCTCTCCTGCCCAGCTACATAACCTAACAACACACAGGTAACTAACTGGTGTGAGCAAAGACAGTATTTTTGCCTAAAGATGTATAGGTATTGGTTATGAGCCACGAAGACTTCGTCACTCTGGGAAGGGAGTTGTACAAGTAAGCGAATTGTTTTCAAGATTAACATAAAGTCTTGGTAGCAAAAAAAGAATTCACATTCACGTTGCATTCCCTCTCCTCTCACCCACTCCTCCCAGAAATACTGAAGATCATGCCTTGTTTCTAGCTGTGGTCAAATCTGGAAAAACTGGAATTGTGATGGTTATTAAATAGTTCAGATGCGGAGCTGCTATTATTTCAGAATTATACCAATATCCAGGTGTGGAATTGGAATTAAGTTTCCACCTGTTTAGAACAGGAATTTAGCTATTGGGTGGGTGAATAGCTTCTGCTTCACCTTGTAGTATAGGTGTTACAAGGTTCCCTGACTGAATTAGGAGCTTCATCCAATAGATTACCAGCCATTTACAAACAGGCGAACCAGCGATTCTCTGGACATATGTTACTTCAAACTAACAAAAACAAACGAACAAAAAAGCCCCCATAAAGTCTGGGAAAGCATATAGTAGGTTCAAATCAGTGCAAAAAGCTGTTTGGCTTCTGCTTTAAAGAAAATTTTAGTACTTACTATCGCATATAATTAGATAAAATATGAATGAAACATTGAAAGTATGGGATTATCAGCAGTTAGGAACTGCAAGTCATACAGAAGGATCCAAGTTGAAAATATCAAGCAAACAATCCTTTGTGTTAGCAGTTTTATACAGAAAAAAGCAGGAGGTGGATAGCTGGGGGAACACATTTAATGTGTTCTTCTGAAAGATTCATATGGCAAGATAATACAACAACCGTACAAGGAGTTCCAGCATGCTGAAACACTTCATGGGCATTTTTGAGTTTTCTCCCAAAGTTCATGGTAGTTGTGGCTAAGACTAGTGACCCTAATTCTACAGTTTGCTGTTAAAGCTTTAATGCAAGAAACTGTTTCAGCACTGATCAATGTCTGTCCATATGTTTGCCAGGAGGGATGACAAATTAAATAAGCCACTTAGAATCTAGAGGATCTGTAACTATTTGGCAAATTTAAAATAATCAAATAATACAATGATAAAATCCATGGCAGATTTTTAGACTTCCTCAGGTATCTAAAGATTAACTAGACAAGGATGTTTTAATTAGTGCTTTTTATGTATTTTCTCCATATTCATCTCAGGCTATGTTCTAGAGTAATACATATCAGACTACTTCTTGTATGTTGACTGTTTAAAAAAGAAAAACAGCCCCCAAAACCCCAGAAAACCCAACAAAAAAAAAAGGTTATACTGTAGGCACTGATGTCTGTTGAATTAACCATAATGACAGCAAAACTAAAGTCAAGAACATCAAATTTCCGTTTGTGTACATTTTCTGACATCCATTTCAGGGAAATATATAGATGATTCTTTATTTTAACAAAACACTTAAGAATTGAAGAGCTTTTACTGCTCTGCTTTTTTGTTTCCCAACCAATTAAAAATAGCATACCTATCTTGTTATCTAGCATTCATATCAAACAGTGAGAAAACATCTTCTAATTATATAACCCTTCTAGTAAGCAAAATGACTTGTTACAGCTTCTTTTGCCATGTCATTAGGGTTTCTTATTTAAATTTGGAAAACACTTGTTTACAAATTTAAATTGCAATTAAGTCTTCAAAGGGATGGAATGATAAGTAGAACAAAGGAACTGTCCAGACACTGCATTAGTGTCTTTGATCTTCTTTATAATGTAGTCTTAATGCCAGATATAGAGATTAAGCGGGGGAGAGGGGGSACTAGAAGCATGTACTAAATAACTAAATTGATCAGAAAAAACTATCAGAAGTTGCAAGGATTTTCATACCATTTTTTCCACTACAAAGTTATTATGGGAAGATTTAAATAGGAAAATATATTATCATTTAATTCACCCAGAAAACAAACTACTGAAGGAAGATCTTCCCTTCTATGTCTGGTTCTAACTGTGGACAAGTCTGAATTGCTTAAGCCTAGAAATTACATTCAGACTGTCTTTCTCCTAAAGGACTTAGAATATAAGAAAAGTCGATTTTGAAGCTATGAATGAAAAACAAACTTGGAGGTTGGCTTCACCTTGGTTCAGAGAGGGAATAATTCAAGATGCACAGGTCATGTAGATTTAAACTGTAAACATTAAAGAAAAATGTAGATTCCACTTTCTGCAACCATGAGGGCTCAATCTTTTTTCTTTGAGTATGCTCCTCAGAAGAGAGAGATGGATGGGCAACTGTCTTAATTTCCTCTCTACTGAGCTTTGGGTTGGGGGTAGTGTCAAGGAGAGGGAAGGGAGTACAGCTTTAGGACATTCAAGAGCTCCAGAATGTAGTCTAAAATCTCAGAACAAGTGTCCCCAGTCATCCTGGACCAGCTTATTACTGACTTTATTAAGGTTTTCCCTTCCATCTCTTAACCCCTGCAAACCCAAGCATTAATAAATCTATCCATAGCTATGAGGTAGATTGGCAGGTTTGCAAACAAAGGAACGCTTTTATTTGAAGCTCCTGGATAAACAGCCAGTTGTACTGTGCTGATTTTTCTCTGTTTTAGTATAATAAAAATAAATTAATCATAACTTGAGGATGTCTCTATCTTATTTTTCCACCAGAAACCATTGACACAGCTGCCAATCTATTGCCAGTGAAGGGAGGCAATCTACACAAAAATAACCGGCAAAAAACAGACCYGACAGCTTGACCCCTGCACTGAGAAGCCATACACATTGATAAGGAGTTTGAGAATCATCCCAAAGACAGAAGTGCAATGGATAAAAGTGAGAAGAGCAATAACAGTAAAAAAAATACATATCACTTACTTCAACCTAAGACGTTAACCTGGGAACTGATCTTCCGAGCAAAATAATTATCTGAAATGTCCAGAAATGCAAGGGATGATCTTATGCATTTTACCCAATARCAAGCTTTCTTTGTATAAAATAATAATCCTGCATGCCTGGGTAAGACAAGGGTGACATTTTCAAGCTGTAGCTATGGAAAAACAAAGCAACTGTTGTGAAATGTAACAGTTTAAAGCCAGCAGAAGATTCTTTCTATTATGTCAAACTGAAAGTAATGACAGCACTGTAACACTTTCTGTGCTTTCTATTGATCATGCTGCACAACTTTCTGTGACGTCAATGGTAAGAAAAAGATGCCACAAGTGGAAGAGTCATCATCTCTTTTTTTAGGCAGAACCGGATAAAAAAAAAGGAAAAAGATGAAATCATGATGGAATAATAAGGAATGACAAAGTGGATGACACTGCGTCACAAAAGGGACTTGTTCTCTACAAATAAGGTTCTCTAGAAACCATAACACACCACATAAAACAAATGAAGGAATAAAGCATATATAATCAGAGTAGAGAAAAAGCAGTGTAGGGGAAGATAAGAGCTATGACATGAGAATGCTGGCAATCAGAGGTGGAAGCTGTCAGTCACATTTGTTAAACCCACCCTTTCATACTAAAAATATATGAAAGTACATTTTTCTCATCTCTGAATAGACAGGCACCTGGGGTCCCATCCTTAGCTGGTAGAAGTGACGGCAATCCCATCAATTGTATGATTAAGATCACGCATCTGCTTCACTGAATCAAAATCACTGAAACTTAATGGCAGGATTTAATAACCTTTCTCTCCTAAGAATGAATCAGTTTATTGTACTTTTCTAAAGCCAGGTGCAAAAGAACATAATTAGATAGCAATCTAACTGCAGTATAATTAAACTCACAAGCCTCCTCAATTAACTTCCAACACTGCATCAGTACTGCAAGTAGTAATAAAACTATATTTTTTAATTAAAAAATAAATTCCTCAAGTAGTTATAATTTGTATCCTTTAGATCACAAAACACATAACTAAAAAGATCTTTAAAGTGTAATTAAAAAATGAGCAAAAGCTTGCTGCAGCCAGCAGGTTACTTGCTTTCTCCACACCCCCATTCAGCTATCTCAACATGTAAGGCAGATGTGTCACTTTTAGTCCTGTAAACGTACTAGGGACAATACACAGGAAACAACTATAACTGGGTACATGACAGATTCTTTATTCTCTTCTGGCTCAAATTCATTACTCCCATTGCTTTAACACAGATTAAATGTCTCAGCATTGTTACATATACTAAAGTATACATTTAGGAATGCTGGGAGAGAAGGGAGAAATTATCTTTCCCTTATATGATCGGTCTCTTATACTGGGAGGGTAAAGATCACAGTTTTAAAGGACCAGGACTTTTGTTTGGTGCAAAATGTCCATGATCTGTGACTAAGCTTTGTAGACAGCATAATTATAAATTAGCAACAATAAATCATAGAATAGCTTGGGTTGGAAGAGACCTAAAACATCACCTAGTCCCAACCACCCTGCCACGGGCAGGGACACCTTCTGTTAGACCAGGTTGCTCAAAGCTCCATCCAACCTGGCCTTGAACACTTCCAGGGGTGCGGCATCCACAACCTCTCCAGGCAACCTGTTCCTGTGTCTCACCACCCTCACTGTAAATAATTTCTTCCTAGTATTTAATCTAAATTTACCCTCTGTCAGTTTAAAGCCATTTCCCCTTGTACTGTCACTACATGCCCTTGCAACAAGTCCCTCTCCAGTTCTCTTGTAGCTCCCTTCTGGTGCTGGAAGGTTCTGTAAGGTCTCCTCAAAGCCTTTTCTTCTCCAAGGTGAACAATCCCAACTCTCTTAACCCGTCTTCACAGGAGAGGTGCTCCAGCTCTCTCATTACTTCCATGTCTTTCTTAAGTTGGAGGCCCCAGAGCTGACATCACTCACTAAGGTGGGAGAAAGGTACAGTTCCTTTTCCCAGAGTTCTTCTTAATTTTTTATGTTAGATTATGTAAAAGCTCATGACCAAGATGAGGCAGTGAATCAACACATTCCTCAGAGCAGACATGTCTTGTGTGTTGTGTCCTCCTCCCTCCCAGCCCCCCATTTTCTAAGCACCACCTGCTTCACCCCTTAATCCCTTCATAATTAAGACTAGCTACTTTGCACCGGTGCACTTTTGCCTCCCTAAGGAGGGGGGGAGGTCATCTGACAGTGGAAACTTCCGCTAGTCTTCCCTAAATAAACTCTACCTACTCTTGGATGCATCTATCTGCAATGCAATTGTATTCCTATTCAAAACCAATAAAAATAAACCTAATTTATATGAATATTATTTAAAAACAATCCATTTTTATAGAGATTATGGCCATGAATATAGGGCCTGTGCAACAGAATACAAGATGAAACAAATTTTTATTTTTTAAAGCAAATAACTCCAAATACACTGATAAACAGCTCGCTTGAGTGCCATCTCACTTCTTCAGAATGCACCTGCCTTACAGCCAGGAAGTCTTGCTGCAGTGGGTTCCTCTGGTAAACCTGGAATGTGGAATCAGTGTGACAGTAATTCTCTGCACACAGGCCACTCAAAACACTTATCAATCAGAATAGCAACATCTATCTGGGCCTGCTCAGCTCCAAGTTTCATCTGTTTTTCCCCACAAGCTTTTATGCCAGCATCCTGAGCTGTGAAATAAAGCACTTACTATTTTGCTCCTAGTGTTAAGCTCCATATTAAGGCCTTCATTGTGGCTTTGCCCACTCAGTGTTGTGTAAAATGCCATTACAAAGAAATGTGTTTGTTTAGCGGGGCAGTGAGTGGAGGCATCTGAGGTTTAGGGCCCAAGCTATCTGYGTATTTCCCATTGAAACAAGTTTCTCCGCCTTCCCTTCGGTCAGGTGTGGTCTGAAGACAGGAGGCATGCCCCACGCAGTGTCATAGACCATACTGCAGGAAGGGAGGCTATTTATCACAGCAGGAGACAGAGACTGGGACTTCCAGCCACACCACAGAGTCTCAATCTTTGAGGTCCCCGACTCACCATCAAATACCAGCAGAAAATGGCAGCTGACACAGGCAGAGTGTGGGATTTTTTTCCTTGAAGATCAGCTGGGAAGATAAGCCCTGAACCAAAGACCGTGAGCTTCTATGACATCTGCTTTGGGCACAGGCAGGCCAATGGGTAAGAGAAGGAAAGGGTTTAGTAAAGCACACAGCATGAGCTGCCATGCCCTTGAGGTTGCATTAGACCACACTCAGTGGCAAGAACATAATTCAAAACTCTAACCTAGAATCTTTACAGATCACCCAGTGCGAAATCATGCCTGTTTTAACTTCAGTACCTTAAGAAGGTCTAGAAAGAGAGCACAAGACAGTCCTTGTCTTCTCTTCACTCTTCTACTACTTTAAATAAGACTATTTTTCTGAGGAAGTTGATGCAGGATGGACGTAACACAACATACTTTTCTGAAATAAACCAGAATTCCAATGCTTGCATCTCTGCTAATAACTTCCATTCACATCTTCATCCCTACTCAACTGTTAAAATCTTAACTCTCTTCTTAACTTTCCCCATCCTTGATTCCTATGTGCAGCACATAACTATGACAAGAATACTGTCACTGCCTTTTCAGGACATGTTCATGCTTTATATTTCTGTGCGGAACTGGACACATCTGTGAAGCCTTTTAATTCTGGATCTAGGTCTAAATCTGGTTCCCATCTTTGAACCTCTCCCAAATGGGTACAAACTACTAACATTAGATACTCTTCTTTATTCCTTGTGCTTACCGCAGGCTTCATCTATATTGCTGATTATCTGTGCTTCTCTGTATTTTGAAGCAATTTAAAACCAAGAGAACACATTTTTTCTCTACCTGTAGTATTTGACTTCCAGTTTCCTGAGAATATCTGTTATTTAGCTCTGCAAAGACCTTATTTAAGCCTTCAAGTCTGCATTGTGACTCAGTTTATATGAATGACATTATTCAGCAGCTTTTTTTTTTTTTTTTTTAAAATCAGTCAGGCTATTCAAGTAATTCCTTCTTCACCGTCATCTTTTCTTTGCTATCAAAGCGTCTGCACCACCTGGGCCACTACACGACTGAAGGATTTCCTCTTGCAAGAGCACATGGCTCCACTGGTTCTTCATACGCACATAACAGTGCACAGCACTGGTTAGATAATTACATGCCAAACATCATTCTCTCTGATTATCACTTTGATTCCTTCCTCCCACAATAATAAGTTAATAGGTGCCATCTACCTAAAATACTTTGAGCACAAGATAATCTTCTGTTCCTGACATAATTGCCCCTCTAACTCTGTAATGTACATACATTTTACTCATCTCTAAGAAAAATCTGGATGTGTTTAAATACAACTATCTCTGATCACCTTTTAATGACAATTTAGCATGCACCAGCCCAGCAGAAAAAGAATATAAAGTATCTGAGGCCTTCAGAAGATCTTCTAGCTAGACATMTTTGCCCCACATCATCCTCTAAAACTCTGTCTTAGCATGACCTGTGATCTACTCGGTGCATTTAAGGACATTTTAATTTTAGTGACAAACATAGAAAGAGGAATTAGATAAGCACCTAAAATGCCTGAGCCAACATCAGCTTGAGAAGTTACTACTAAATCCACCTAAAGCACAATGAAATCAGTTATTCCAAGGAAACTATGCAGAAGTATTTTAAAACTTTAAGAAGGTTATGAGCAACCTTTTTGTAACCACAAACCTGCACCACCTTAATCCCACCCAGGTGGCAAGGCAATTTCCTGGTGAGGAAACTGGGGAAAAGAGAACACTTGAACAAACAGGTGAACACAGAAAAACCTAACTCTTTACTGAAGAAGCAAACAAAGAAAGCATTAGCTTCCATTTATAAATATTTACAGAATATAAATAATACAGGCTTTTAAATTTATACCATACATAGTTTTAAATTATGCTTTCCATGCTTTACTTACAATTTATATGTTAGTAACTTTAATAATTAGGCAATTATTAAATACAGTATTAAAGCATGGCAGGGGTACTAGAGAGACAACTTATGTATTTGGATAGCTTAAGAGGGAGGGTGTCTTACAAGTTAATGCAAAAGCCAGACAGAAATCACAAATGGAAAAAAAAACCAGAAAGAACGGTTCACAACAGAGGAAGAAATAGTTTGGAGAGGATCTGGTCCTAACAACTTCATTGATCAACAAACAAAAGTAGCCCTTTCAGCAAGAAAGCACATGAAAATAAACTGCGCTGCCTGCTACATAAATGTCTTGTGCAAACACTTTTCACTGGGAAAATCAACACTGTATCTATAGGCACTTCATGCTTGTATGAATATCAGTGTTTTCAGAGCATAGCTTTAGGTCTCTCTCTGCCTCAAGCACCACTAGAGCTCTAGTTCCTGTGTGCTTTCATTACATTAAAACATTTTACTGACTAGGTTCTTGGTGGACAGCAAAGATAATTGCAGGCTAAAGTACATTAGTGATAGCAGGACAACTTTACGAAAACCAAACCCCAGAAGAGCAACAAAAAAACCCCAAAGTAAGCATTTTTCCTGACAGCCTTCCTTGCTTCAGGAGGAACTGACTGCTCAAGACACAGCGTTGCCTTCCATTTCTGAAAATGACACAAGGCATTAGACCTCCTTCTGTTCTTTATACTCCCAACCTGCTTCTCTGAGCTCCCTGGATTCTCCTGCAGTGACCAGAAATGCAAAGATGTAAAAATTACCCAAGAACTGGATCCCTGACTACACAGTTCCTAAGCATCTGAAAGCCCATTAGTTGGACAGCAGACTAAATGAGAGAAGCTATTTTATCTGGCCATAAGATACACACACATAACCATGACTTTTCCTTATCTCCGTAAACTTGTCGCTATACATTTTACTTCTGTATTATTCTTATTTGGTTGCTGTAAAAGCCTGGGATTTTAGCTACAAGCATGAGATCTTCCAGCAACCAGATAAGAAAACTTCATGACAGGTAATGTGAAGAGAATACAGAAATTCCTAGTATTTTGTGCAACTATTTGCAGTGGGATCTTTCTTGTCTATTGGGGATCCAATAGTGGATCCTTCACTTTATCATGCCATTAACCACACACCATTAATATAAACCCAATAACTTTTTACTCGAATATGTGACAAAGAGAAATCTTACACAGAAGTAATTAACAAGAGTAGCCTTTTAGAAGCCCTTTTTATTATCCAGAGATTTTGAATCCTACAAGCACAGAAAAGGTAAAATGTGCCAAGCAGAAGAGGGAAAATTGAAGACAGTGTAAGACCTTTGTTGTCATGGTAGGATGGCACTTGAGAAGTATCACTTCATACTTGTTGCATTCTTGCACTTGTTCTACACTTTCTGATAAGAACATTTGGAACAGGATCCTCGCTGCTGCTGTTCTATTTCTTTGTACAAATTGAAAGAGGGAATGGGAGACAGCATAAGAGAAAGAACAGGGAGATTTACTGCTAAAGTACAATACAAGCACTTGCTAAAAATGTCTTTTACAGTTATTCACCTGCTACGCTTAACTACACTGTGGATGCAGAAGTGTAATGATGATAGTCTGGTTAGATATGATTTTGATCCATGGACCTCAAAGATGACTAAGTAACATTGCCTCTGTCCTAAAGAATCAAACAAATCAACTAATATTCCCAGGGTTTTGGAGAAGGTCAGCGTGACATCTGATACTAAAATCCAGATTTGCCAGTCCCCTCTCACCGTTTCTCACACATGATGGGTTTAGAGAATGCAGCAGCCAAAAAGCTCAGTATAGAGAGCAGTGATATGACGACAGCATACTACCCGTATAATATTTGGCATTGCAACTGTGTTTTTCTATTAGATACAAATAAAATCAGAAAAAACTAGCCTGTCCAGATCTCATATTTATCTGTTACCTCAAAAAGTATATTATAATTAGAAAGAAAGATTTAATTTTACCGTGAAAACACTTTCTGAATCAAAGGTTGACTACATTCTTTCTAAATCTGAATTCCAGGACTATGCTAAAACAAGCTACTAAACGACACCTAAATTTTTAAATATGGCAACATTCTTTCAACACCTGTGCAATCTTCTGCCAAGCTTGTGCCACATCCTTCAAGCGGCATGTGGCCTAAGCAAAGCACCTCAAAAGTTTCATGCATTTCTGTACTGTACTAGTCAGTGGGGCACATCAGGACAGCAACAGCAAACTCATCTTTCCACTAGTGCACTTTAGAACACCGGGAACAGATTCAGACTATACTTGTGCTGCCTTGTAGGACTCATACCAGCAGCCCTATGAGAAGAAGAAGATACAGGAGAAAACAATTGAGCAAGAATTAAAAAACACATTTTAGGGTTAGATGTATTTGTTATAGCATGTTCTGCATTTTGTATCCTCATGGCTGCAAAACTGGCAAAGTTAAAAAGCCTCATAAGACTGGCCCTAGRTTTTAGAGGAGGTATGTCTTTTGTATCTCATTTCCATATCCCACAGTATTCTGTTTTCAGTTCTCAGGTGTAGCAGGAAACCACTCAAATCTTCTCAGCCTCAGCAAACTGAATTTCAACCTGTGACAAGAGTCATGAAGCTGAAAACAGGACAGGTTCAAAAGTGTAAAAGAGAAGCACTGCATTTGATTTCAGACATTTACTTGGTTAAAATCTGATATACCAAATAACTCATTTCACGCATGCATTTTTCTTCCTTGTAGTATAAAAAGCATGAAAGAGCTATTATTTTGAGCTTTGTGCACTCTTGTTAAATATTTAAGAATATAAATTATTGTTATAAATTGTAACCCTGCCTTTTTCACTTGACCTCCTCTTCATGTGGTCTTACTAACAGAGCAGCTGAAACTTCCATCGTGCGGTGAAAGAAGCAGGTTATCACTGGCTAGTTCAATTACTCCAATATCCTCCTGACCCTTTGCAAAGTCCTCTCTCCTGCCTTCCATAGCGGGGCAATGGTGAGCTCCGGAGGGCAGCACAGAGACAGCACAAACCCCTGGATAACTACAGTGAGTCCTGCTGCCTTAAAGAGCGCATGTGGCCAGGTTCTTTCTTCTCATAAAACAATTACACTAGATCAGCCCCAAATCAGTAGTTTTACTACATCCTTAGGGGAAAGCAAACATCGAATAAAACAGTCAGCGCTCCGTGGTACAGCACCAGCCTCAAACATGAGGATAGGGAAGATGCTGCCCTCTCCAGCAAGAGGAGGTTTGGTGCTTTGGTGTCATGGCCACAGCACTGCAGCCGCAGTGAAGTAATATCACTGTATGTTCCCCACCTTCCCACTGTGAGACTGACTCTCTATCCAGATTCCTATCTGGATTAGTAACCATATGAGTAGCTAGCAAGGAAAGAGAATGCTGATCATGATGCCAATGCCATTTTGGCAAGTCTTGTGCACCATATCACAGCTAACACAAGACCTCCTCAGAACTGCTTCCCATTCACGGAGATCTCAGACCACCTGACTCCGAGATGGCAGGTGCCACTGTGGCAGGGAGCGGGCACCGGGCTAATGCTGCGACTTCTAAGGATATTCCTTTGATCATAAGCTCCAGTCAAATGGCACATGCCAAGGTGCTGCCTTTCTGCTCTGTAACCTCACAGGCCAGGTGCAGCTGGCTTGAGGATCCCAGAAGGAGCATGCCAGCTGCACACAGCAGAGGGAAGAAGCGAGGTGCTGCAGGCCCACAAGACGCAGGCCTTGAGCAGGAGTCATTCAACATCTGAGCTAACCATAGCTCTCATCACAAGAGGTGAGATACAGGTGTGTGTGTATAGCCACAGCAAGCTATTATGGCCACATGATATATGCACAACCAGCTGAGGACGCAGAACATCTGTCAGGGACAGCTCTAGGAAGAATTGCTAGGACACGGAAATGCCTCAAAAACCTTTTCAGAGACCAGGAGTGCAAGAAGCTGGTTGAGCTACCTGTGTAGGTAAAATAGGGAGCAAAAAGCTGCACATCAAAGCTTTAGCAGGGTAAAAATCAAGAGCGGATATGACAGAGAAAGAAGTAGGTATGATTATATCTGGGAACATGAAGAAATGGAGAATTATTGCAGAAGGAGAGAAATGTGTTATGAGCAACCTCCAGTGTTAAAAGTCACATGGGATTCTCAGGTGAGAGCCAGACTAAGACATCTATGGTACTGTCATTATTACAGGACATTCACAGTTTTAAAGTAGAAAGCAGGACTGCGCAGGATAGTCAGTCTGGACCTAGAGTAGAATGAGTACACTGAGAGGCAAATATGCAGTTCTGATTTTCCTGTCTTTCAAAGAGAAATGCTGTTCTTCAGATTTCCAAACTTCTCACTCGAGAAATGACTGACAGCCATAGGAAGGAAAACAAATATGCTCTTATGAAATTTTTAGCACCTAGCATAAGTACAGCTGGTGTGTTTCAGGATCAGCTCTTCCATTAAGAGGAAAAAGTAATCAAAGAGAAAAGCACCCAGAGGCTTAAAGATAAAATTTATGTAAAGTAAAATTTATTATTTTTATTACACATATGATTTTGTTTACATGGAACATATGGTTATTTCTTCAGAAAATAATTTTAACATTAATTACTATTACTCTCTGTCTGGTTGTCTCATCTAGCTCATTCACATGAGTGCTGCCAGACATATTCAATATGTTTAAGTATAACACTAATGCCGTTTCAGTCCACGAACTCTATCTACTGCTTTAAAGTAAATATCAGAGCATTTAACTTTCACAGTCTTTGGAGCATGGACAGATATTGTGTTGCGCTTTGAACCACCCAGAAACTCATGGTGTTTAGCTGTGACCTCCAGCCAGTACCTTGATACATTTACACGTAATACTTTTCTTTTGTCCACAGTTGAATTAAAATGTATAAAGTTGACTCATGCTGCTATGTAAAAATGCTGACAAAAATTATTTTACTCTTATTTCCCCTATTTTCTCTGAAGAAATCTATGTTTTACACTTGCACGTATTTCTTGAACATGAAATTGTTCTACTCAGGCATAACCTGCCTTAAGGACAATATAAAATGGCACAAACAACACAATTATGTAGAAAAGTCCTTTTGAAGAAAATCTTTTGAAGTGTTCAACATGAGAAATTCAACAGCGCTTTTAAATGCACAGCTTTTACTTTGTCTTTTCAGCTGGAATACAATACCCCATCAGAGCACACTGGAACAAACCATTCAGGATTAATTTCTCTGTGGGCATCTGAAAGTTTTTTAGAAGCAATTAATAAACTCATTCAAATGTATACACATTTCTCCTGCTGCTTATGCAGATATTGGAATTGGAGGTCTCTTTCAAGCAAATTGCCACTGTTTTGTTAGCAAGATGCTGTAACTATGCTCTGCAAATCGTGTAAGTGGGATTGAAAAATTCACATTTCTGGCCAGTGCTTAGATGTACTTAATTGAATTTGACAGCATTAAACACATACAGGTTGAATTCTTTTTGCCAGCAAGGCTCCATAACTGCAGTAGCATGCACTAAATTAAGTCTAGAAGGAAAGGGGGAGCATTTTGGAACAAATGTTTGCTGGCATGCAAATACCTACCACAAAAGTCCTAGCTTCTACTGCTAGTTTATCAAAGCAATATCTTTTTTTAGTAATGGGAGACTGTTCTGAGAGACTGTAGAAATAAAAAACACAGGTGACAAACTGAAGAAAAAAGTAGCTTAAGAATTGAGCAATTCAAAATGCTTTTACATTCTCTCACTAGCCAAAAGATATTCATCCAGAAGAAGAATTTATTCAAGACCTGGGGAAGTAACAGACTTGCTGACCCAAATATACATTACCGAAACACATATATTGACCTGAATTTTTAACACACACTAAGAACATATTTACTCATCTTACTAGCCAGAGAAGGTAAAAAATTCACATGTACATATACCACTATCTAGGTAATCAGAACCTGATACTGTTTTCCATCAGTTCTACAAAACAAGAAATGATCCAAATTCTTAATCATATGCAGTTCCTGTCTAAAGAACAGGAGCTCCCATCATAGTAGCTGTACAGATATATTCAGAAAATTAGTTTAAATAACAATCTAATGCTGTAGTCTTAATACGGACTTCTAAAAACCCTGTGAATTGAGCTACAGATCTATTTACTTTGCCAGGCAGCTTCAGCCATGTATCCATTAGGACAGTACATACACAACACTTGCAAGAAAGACTTTTTTGTTCACAAGCATCATGAACTCAAATTTCCCACTGTATTCCTTTACATACAAATGTATTTGCAGCCAACATTTGCCTCTTCTAAGTGTATTTGTGTAAGGCAGATTTAACTATTCTGGAAGCCTATTTTTTCAGTTAGTTTCAATGAGCATATGTCCCCTGCTTATTTCATCTCCCTGTTTTATAGATGACATACAATGTTTTCTAAACATTCTGCTTTCGCAGAAACATTTGCCCCACCTGCTTAGTTCTGTGTGGCAAAGCCATGTGGTTCTTTAGAAAACAGAAGCAAGACTATAAAGGTGAGCAAGACCTGAGTGTGCTAAATCCCTTAGGGTGACCCAAACATCATTTATAAGTTGCATGAAAAGTTTCTTCTGTTCTTTGGAGGCCAATTACCTTTACCCAGAGAGAGACACGAATAGCTAATTAAGTCATAACTGTTGCAACAGAAAATGTCCACTTTGAATGAATGCCCTGTTTGCAAAGCTGCAGAAATATTTTTGCGGATCGAATTTTAAGCGGCTCTCGGTGGATCCAGAGCTCCGCTGGAAGCCGGGTCCCAGGGTCCCTGCTGCTGGAGGCGCCTCCCGCACGCCGGCAGCCTCCAGGACGGGGCCAGTGATGCCGGCTCGGGCTCGCACCGTCCCGCTTGTCCCCGGAGGCAGCGGCTGGAGCCCGACCGGGGGGTGGCTTCCCGAGCGGGGACTGCCAGCCGGGCAGGGCAGACAAAAATACCTCAAACAACCAACAAGCCCCCCAAACCCTTATGGGACTAACTTAACGCAGAGTTGTCAGYCAGCTACCTGACCGCGACACGTCTAAACCCGGCAGGAGGAGAAWGCGGCCGCCAACATCCCAGCCATAAGGAGAAACAACAGGAGAGAGCCCGGGTCGGGATGGAGGACGGGGCGCAGGACAAGGATGCTCCGCGGGCCAGGCCGGGTCGGGTCATGCCGCGCTCTCCGGCTCATCGCGGAGCTGCTACAGTCAGTGGGTGCCGGGGAGCGCTCACGGGCAGCGCTCAGGCGGAGCCGCTCACCGGCCGGTGCCCCGGCACACGGCTCTCCTCGGGCTCTCCCCGCCCCGGGCACCCCCCGCCCCAATTCCCCCTGTCCCCGCGCCGGCTCGGCCCTCCCCGAGCGGGGAGCGCAGCCCCCGGCGGCGGCAGGGACGGGACCCCCGCGCCGCCCCGGAGGAGGGCTCTGTCCCGCCGCGACTCACCGCGTGCCTGCGGCTCCATGGCGGCGCGGGGCTCGGCCGTCCGTGCGGCGCGGAGCCGCGGCTCGGGCGCGCTGACAGCCGGGGCCGGGCTGCGCTGCCGCCGCTCCCGCCCCCGCCGCCGCCCCCGCCGCCGGAGCCGCGCGGCGCCCCCTSGCGGCCAGGCCCGGGCGGCGCCGCTCACCTGGGGCCGCCCCGCTCAGCCCGSGCCGGCCCGGCCTCGGGAGCCCGCGCCCGCCCCACAGCCCCGTCCCGGGCCAACCCCTCAGCTCCGAGGCTTCCCCAGCCGCACGGGTGTTTTTCGCCGTCTCTCCCGCATAACGCCTCAGGTCACGGCTGTCCCCCGCTGAGGAAGGCACTCGGGACTTCTCCCCAGGGGGAAGCAAGGAGCGCCAAGGCACCGGCGGCGCAGGCTCCCCACCTGAGCAAAGGCGCACCTAGTGCATCAGCGGCACGGTGAAGTGGTCAGGTGCCTGAAATGAATGAGAACTTGGCTTATCTGAGTACCTGCGGATGTCAAGTTCTACTACCTCCTATGGTAGAAGCATGGGAATACATCCAAAGGAATACTGACAGAGCCTATGGTGTCATTTATACTTASCAGTTTAAGTAAAAATGATATTTTTTCCCGGCACATAGGTTTGTATCCTATTACTGTGTGGGGTGACAATGCATAGGTCACACCACAATGCAGATTTATTCCAGTTTTGTTCGTGCCAACACAACTTCCACGCTTCGTTACCAGTCTACATTGACTTTGCCGGTGGATGGGTCCAGAACACTTGTTTTAGCAAGGCTGTATTCACCAAGGCTGATTATCCATGTATTTATCAGTCAGACACCATATCTCATTTGAGTATATGATACCACTGAATGCCTCCAGGACATGCTGAGGATGTGTAGCTTCTCAAGGCATGTAGTACTAAAAATAAAAAAGAAAGTAAAGGCAGATGAAAGAAATATTGTCCATTTATTTGTGAAATTATACAAACAGGTGATATTTTGATTGAAGAAAAACATCCAACAGAAAATGATTAACCAATGCTTGGTTAAAGWAAAAAGCACATTTATAGCTAGAAAATAAGAGGATATTTTTTTCCTTAAGACTTTGTGGAAAAGCATCAAATTTATTTATTTCTCAACCTTGCTTTTATAAAAAACCAAAAAACTAAGGGCAAAGCAGCTTTAATTTGTATACATCTAATGAGGTTTTGCTTTAATACACACATACTTGTGGGTTTGAATTTCAATTACTGTAAGGCATGAATTATCATTATTTTTTCTGAGGCAAGCTTCTCTTCATTGTGATTTGACATCTCCTTGAGCTGGAATTTGCCACTGACAAAAGCAGAACAGAGGTTGTCAGAAGAATGAATTCCTCTACTCATGTCATTTCAAATGCAGAGACATCCCACCGTGACAAGATCTGAGCTCAGAAATGCTATCAACCTTTACATGCAAAAAACCACAAAGCCAAGTCCAGCCACAAATGCATGAAACAGTTGAGAAATTTCTCTCAACATGTGAAACTATCAGTATAATTAGAAAATGTACTTTTCTGCAAATATAGGCAGGGTTTTTTAAAGCAGCCCAAGCAGTTCCTATGGAGCACGATGAAAACTGAGCACCCAATTTACTTACAGGGCTATAAAAATATTAACAACACTGTTTATGTAAAAGCCTAATTACAAATCTTACAGCAGCATATGCTGTTCAAAGTACTGAACAACAGAAAATTTTACAAGATGTTTACAGGCTGAGTTTGATTTATTCTTTACATATATTCTCTACATTACTTCTTTTTTCACACCAGAAATGCACTCTAATGTAAAGCAAATCCAACCAGTGTTTTAYCTAACAAGTACTGGCAAACAACAAAGCTAGTTCTACATTTAAGAGAGCCATAAATACAGAAAGAAAATTATAAGCCTGGAATTCCATAGTAACATGTCCATCTCATGGCATGTTAGACAGGAAAAAGAAAACAGTCATTTATAATATTCTCCTATACATGCAGCTAGGAAATCAGCATTTTAAAGGTGAATTTAATTAGAAAATTAATATCCCGCTGAAGTTATGTCATATAATTGTAAAATAGCTGATTACTTTTACAGTACAACAGAATGCATTTTCATATTGCCCCACATAAGTCACTGATTTGGTGAGATTCCGCATCGAACATCCCTTGTAAGASATTTTGTTTAACTTCTCTGTCTGAAGAGACTGACATAATTCAGACTTTGTTTTCTATCTTGGAAGGGCTYAATCAAGTTGTAGGAGCTTAGTTGTTGCCTGAGAAAGGTCATTGTCTCTCCCATCATGCTGAAACTAAAAACAGTTGGGTTTTGTTTGGTTTTTAAGAGGTCAGACAGAATAAAACAAAAGCCAAATTATTTTATTTTTGAAATATTTATGTATTATTGCACACTTCAGATGAAAACATTTTCACAGTACGACAGTAATCGGCATCAAATAAATGTATTATGTTTATGGCATTGCACTGACAGGGTTTTGTCCTCTAACACAAAAGTGACAACATTCAATCTCGTGCCAGGCTTCAGTGGATGTCTCTCTGCTTATAGAGAGTAACTACATGCATTTTGCAGATGAGGATTAAGGCAGAATTCTGCATTATGCTGAGTATCGTAAACTCTTACTAATTTTCCATGGAAAGTAATGGGGGGAAACTGTGCTGAATAATTCACAGAAGTGCAAACCATCTAAAAACTGTGAAACACCAGTGGAAGTTGTTGGTCCTTCAGGCTGAATGATTGTTTAGCAGGATGAACTACGACATGTGCATACATGCAGTTTGGAGGAAAAATGGCAGGCTGCAGTGAGCACAACATTCCAGTTGTGATAGTGAGTTACATCTCCAGCAATGGGAAGGTTAAATCTTTGTGGTAGTAGTAGCCTGCAGTTTCATAGTGAGGTTCTGGCTCCATGGGTCAAAAGGTACTAGAACAATACTAGAAAGATACTAGRAACAGTCTAAAAACATAACACTGAGCTAAATAATATAAATACATTATTAGAGAACAATATTACACACACTAGACCTTACCTCTTAAAAATAAGTAATAAAAGGAAATGTGTGACTCTGCCTAGAAYATCCCATAAGCCTATGAAAGTGAACTCTGATGGGGACTCTACCATTCCTCGGGAGATTGTTCCAGTCATTAATTACTCTCATTGTAAAAAACGTCTTTCTTGTATCAAGATGAAACCTCTTCTGAAATCTCTTCCAAAAGCTTCCTTTGCCTTCTTTGGTAAACCTTGGTAAAAAAATCATGTGTAACACAAGACAGGGCTGTGGCTGAAGATGTAATGGAAATAAGAAACATTACATAAAGTTTATCACATGGGTGTGTCTCCTGTGGGACAGTATTTTCCTTTACACACGCATCGGATCCATAAGATTATATTAAGAGACGACAGTTCTGCAAAACAGAATTTTTATATTGCTCTAAGAGACATTCTTAAGTTTTCTTATAGGCTGTAAGGATGCATATACTAGGAACATGCAAAATTATATGGAATACAAACTAAGCATGTATTTATTTTACCTTCATGTGAGCCATAGTACCTGTAACAGGATGTCATGCTGGGCCTGCAGCAGAAAACAATTCTAACCAGTAAAAATGCGTGAAAATGTTGCTCTTTAGTGATTTAATTTGACCTTGAAATCTTGTATTTACATTTTAATCAGCAGATTTTCATTATTATTCTAACGGTTCTGAAACTACTTTCCAAATCATCTTAATGGTCTGATGATAAAGTAGTTTGGGKTTTTTTTCACACCATGAACTGTTTTTTTCTCCAGCTGTAGCTAACAGAATGTAAAAATGAACATACAAACCTTGAGTGKTTTTTTTGGGTAATGTTTCAATGCTTAACTTCATATCAAACATGCTCTGTGATGGAATMATGAGCAGAAAGTTATTTTATTTTATTATTATTAATATGAATTTAAAATTTCTGCCTGATTCTTCTACAGCTCTGTTTTCCTTCAAACATCCTGAATTCTCATAACTGGGATCAATGGATCTGAACTTCATATCAGCTATCCAGCATTGATCACTATGCTCCTAGTCTCAGAGAATCTGAATCAAGATCCTTATGTGATGCTGACATCTCTATTATAATAATAAAGTTCTGATTAGCCACTGCAGTAGTCTTTGATAAATACGTAACAGGACAGCCAAAGACAGTACTACACTGTGTTTTCAAAACTCACAGAGAGCATCTAGAGTAKTATTGAGGAGTGAAATAAATACTTTTTTCCCCACTACTCAACAGATTTCTGACTCTCCTATCAATGGAGTATCTCTTTTCCTGTCTCTCAAACTTTGTCCTGGTTTGTCTGGGATGAAAAGGGATAATGTGGGGTGAACAATGGAGGATGAGCAAGTGGGAAGGCACATCAAACAGTTCACCACAATGCAGTAAAAGAGAGAGAGAGAGAGAGAGAGAGAGAATGAAGGTTGGATCAGACTAGAATTTGTATACGAAGTGATTGCAAACTGCTGACACTCATCCTGGGGTTTGTGGATAGCACAGTGTGAGTGTGTGTTGTCATTATGCTTTCAAGACTTTCTAAAAGATATATATATCATGATAAGCAATTCAGCATTCATTAATAGAACTCGTGAGATTAAATACTCCATTTACCAAAATAAAGGCTGATCTCTCATGTTAAAATACRAAAGAAACCCAGCATTTCTAGGCGTGGGTTCATGTGAGCTTGACACAGAGCTCTAGAACGATTCAGATGAAGTGCAGCCATGAGAGCTTAGAGATGATTCCCTCACGATATCTCTCAACACCAGATGGCATACAACTAAACTTAGCTGCCTGAATGTAGGAAGGCAATTAAATGTCTAAACATACATACATAGAACCATTTTAGATGTCCCAAAAGACCTGAGATACCCACATGAGCTGGCATGTATCACACAAGACCTGTGGGAGATCTGTGAAGTGTYATATTGGGACAGGCAGGACAACCTAGGACTTCTAAAATACTACTACACATTTAACTTTAAGCACTTGAATTATTCACTACAGAAGGCACTCAGTTACCTACAAACATTACAAACATCCAATGTCACTTGGGAATTCCTGGGGAGTTTTGAGATGCCTCGATAGAGCGGAGAGGTGCAGCATAGCCCCGATGTGAAACCTGCGCTGCTCTGGAGCAGCAGCAGCTCCAGAYCAGGTGAGACTCCTTGAGATATCTGAGGTGACAAGGTAGCCCCTGTTTTTCATAAAACTGAATCCTGTTTTGTGCAGCTAAGTRTGGGCTAAATGTCTGTAGATCAAGCCCCTGTTAAGATGTACTTAATGCCACGTTGTGTTTGCAGAACTGTTGCATGTTTAGCAAGTCTGCCTGACATTGTCCATCCACTCCTGCTACAATCACCTCATTTCTTTTAAAGAACATTCTTGTCACTTTTTGTAAACTGTAAGTATCCTGGTTTGTAAGTCAGGTTGCCACTAGGCTTTTGTTCAGATCAGAAATTAACCTTTATCCACTTCAAAAAGTGGTTTTATACTCCTAAAGCTTTCAACCTCCCCAAGAGCATAATAAATAGCTTTCCTTCAGAAGTAGGACATGCACATGTCCACTAACAMATTGCTACTACACGTCAGAAACTAAACACTGGGTAATCAGTTTAACTCATGCAGATGAAAACTTTAGAAAAAGACATTAACTTGAGGAAAAGAAAACACACAGTGCCTCAGCCTGCACCCTGTAATAGACTCACAGGCAGMTGCAAATTCCCCCATGGCTGTTGCAGGGGGAGGTCACTCACCCAGCCACCCTCTGTGAAACTTAGAAGCATAACTTCTGATTCAGAGGCCCATCAGGTGATTCTTCTGGTTCGTGTGGTCTGGTTTTGCAATCCTTTTGGAGCTCCTCTGTGTTGTACCCATGCATGTGTCCTTTGGTGACATTTTGTTCAGGTTTTCCATTTTTTTCAGACAGCATTGCCTGTGTCCCACAGCATAGCACAAAGCCCAGGAGCTGCCCAAGTCATACTGCAAGCATCAAGCATTTACACCCAGTGACGAGATCCCTCTTGAGCCTCCAAGCTGAACAGTCCCAACCTTCTCAGCCTTTGCTCAAATAACAATCTCTCAATCACCTTCATGGTCCAGTGCTGGACTTGTCCCAGTATGTCCATGTTTGCCCAGAACTGGACCCAGCACTCCAAGCATGACCTCACAATGCTGAGCATAGGGAATGATCAACCCTCTTGCCCTGCTGGCACCACTCTGCCTCATGTGGCCCAGTGCACCCCTGTACACCTGTAAYTGGCCTCCAGCTGGGCTTGTGCTGCTGATCACAGCTCTTTGAACCCTGTCATTCAGTTTTCAGTCCACCTTTCTGTCCATTGACCTATCTATGTGCCAACCTCACTGTACAATAAACGTTCAGTTTGGGCAAATACTGCAAAATGATTCTATATTAAGAAAGTTGACTTGTTGAATCTATATTATGACAACTCAATTTTTAGTGGGTCAAAATCAATCTTCGATACAGGTAAAATAATCATGATAGGTCCAAAGCAATTTAGTTTTAAGTTAGCAGAACTGATGTGGTTTCTTCTGTCTTCTTAGAAAGTTTTCTTTACATCCAAAAGGTAAGAAGCCATCCTAAGAGCAAGGATAGAATTTATGTTTCACATGTAGCTCAGAAGTGGATGTCTTTATTGGATTTCTATGCTTTAGAAAGCATTCATCTCTGTATTTGTGCATTGGGAAGCTGGTACAAAAGCTGTTGCTGAAAAACATTTAATTCAACTTCTCAAAGGAGATCCTTCTTTGAAGTGCTATTRATACTGATGGAAGGCCTAGAACATGGAATTATGGCTGCATTGCTRGACRTAATGTCCATTTCTGAGGCTTAAATCCTACATCTCTAGACTGAAGTGGAAGTGCATCCTGCCACGTGACTGGGAGTGGCTGAACCAACTTGACAACATTCCTGCCTATTTATTATCTGTATCACCAAAAGAAAAATGTAACTCTTTAACAAATAGCTTTCAACAGCAGAAAGAAACAGATTATATATGTACTCTATTGTAATGTCCTTACATAGGTATTCATTTAGCATCATGATATAGAGATATGAATCACACTTCACTGAAAGATTAGATTTTTAAAAATTTTCCAATTTATGCAAAACTCTTGAGATGGATCCTTCTAAAAAACTGGAAAAAACCCCAAGATTTCTTTAAAAGGAGTTCGTAGTAGGAAAGGATGCCTTTTCAAAATAAAGTTTCATTATTTTTTCTGTTTAAAAAAAAATGAATAAGGAAGAACTGTCAGCAATCCRTCACAATGAGCAGCGTGTATTCAGAGAACTGGACGCCCAGTTAGAGTGACTTCAACCTCCCTAAGAACACAACTGATTCCCCAAAATAGAATGCATCTAAAATCGAGTCTTGTGACTTCAAAATGCCGACTATCATAAGCCAAATCACTTGATATTGGATGTTATCTGCTTTTGTGCTATCAGTACTTTAAAAAACATTTCCTTCTCCATGTCAGGTACAGCCATTTGCAATTTCAGAATCTCTCTCCTCTTTTTAGAAAGTGGCTGGTCTACAGCTGTTTGTTGTTCTGCACTTTGCTTTAGCTTAGTAATGATATATACATAAAAAAGCAAAACAACATCAACATGAGGATTCAAATTTTGCTTAACTGACAGCTTGCCTGTAAACCATACCACTAATTTGGGATGCCAGTACTCTGGGATAAGGAGTAGCTTGTTTATTGAAAATCTGCCACACATTCAGATTTCATCTTTTGCTTAATAATGAGTGGTTGGAAACAGATCAAGTCTTGAGTAGTTCCTTATTTTTTACCTAATTTATAAATGCAATTAAATCACAGACTGCATATTCTTGGTTTATATGTCTGTGTACTTTGCAGGTTTTTTTAAAGCAAATTTGACTTTCATGGCTTTATCTGTGTGAAGAAGTGGCATCCCTGCATGCTCTTTTTGTTTGGCAAATTCTAAATTCAGGGAGAGTCAAGATGAAGACTAAGCTGAAGGATGTGTGATCTATAGAGCAGACTCTTCCCGAAGGTGTGAAATGAAACATCCTGTTACTCAGACTATGCCTACAAAAGCTTCCCGAGGCTTACATTAAAAGCAGTTTTCAGYGCAGCCCGTCTGTGCTCCAGCTCACAGGGACAGGAGCCAGCCCTGACTGAGCCCCAGCCAAAAAGCTGAGCTGGAAGCAAACTGCATTAGCTTGGATTCAGGGCTGTGCCAGCGTGGGGATGCATGGCTCCTTTCTGGGAGCCGGCTGGAGTTCGGGTGGAGCTGACGCACCGCTGYCGGCAGAGCAGCGCTGCCATTCCCCCGCTCGTCTTCCCTGCYGACAACAAAGCCTGCAGCAACCCCTCCTCTTCCCCGCCAAGCGCGGGGTCTGGGAGGATGGCAGCAGAGTGCTGCTATCAGTCACTCCCTTACGAGTAGTGGCTGAGGCCTGTACAAGGGAATTATACTAAAGAATTGTTGCAGGCTTCATAAAACTCAGTGCATCTCCCTTGTCTCTTCCCCCAGTGTTCCCCGATAAATGTCTGTCTTTTTCAATTCTGTGATACTTTAACACAAGCACCCATAGGTATTTTGGTCTTGATTAATCATGAAGGAGTGGCATTTTATTAAGTACCGTACATTTCTCTGCACGGATTCTAGCAGCTAACACTGGGGAAAACTGTGAGAGGGTTTTGCACACCGCTCTGTACTGCTGGAATCACTGTCCCATTTCGCTTGGAGCACATTATTTCCTGAAGCTGGACAAGCTACTACAATCAAGTGCATCCAGTACTAAAAAAAAAAGAAAAAGAAACAAGAAAGAAAAAGAAAAAAGACAACATGGAGGATTTTTTTCTGCATGTAACTTCCTAAAATTTGGTCAAGATCTCAYGAAATAGCTTTCAAATTTCCCTGCCCCTTTTTGGAAGTCCAAGACATATATGAAAACCATAATGTTACAAACTATGGATGCAGGAAGATGCTGGGCATCCTGACCTTCAAGGAGCCTGCTACAGTCTGCAAATGCTTTCCGCTTCCCATTATGAGAATGCTAGGCTTACTTAACACTGATTTCAAACGAACAGTAGAGAATGAAGTCTTTACCTGTTACTAAAATATTGTGCTTAGGTATCTGAGGAGTAGATTAAAAGAAATGAATTTAAACTAACATTAATAATTTCCTTTTCTGATAAGCTGAATTCCATCTTCTGTATCCATAGCAAAAGGGAGAAATATTTTCTGCATCAGATATTTCTCCTCAGATAAACATGAGGATTCAATCCAAATAAATGCTTTGTGTTATTCACTGATATCAGGAAAAATACCTTTGACTGTAACACAAGGATTTTCTGTTCACTGTTATTCAGGTTGGTTTGCTGCCCTTGTAATTGCTGCCTGGCACAAATTATCTGCTTTTCCTTCTCAGAGAATCAGCTCATCTGCCTGTCTCTTCTTTCTCTTCAGTTATGTGATCTCATCCACTGGAGTCTGCTTCTCATTAAAATTAATTTTTAAGTAATGAAAAAGTAGGTATTTGGTTGGTTGTTCATTTGTTGGTGGTTTTGTTTGGTTTGGTTTGGGTTTTTTTTTAGAAGAAGGTGGCCTTTTTAAAATATTTTATTTGATAAGCACAGACTGGCAAAATTAAAAACATTTATGTAACAATCAACCAGAATAATTATAGATCATTTTACCCCAYAGGTAGGTCTATTATTTCTTTAATCAAGTTATGCATATATTAAGTGTTGTTGGTACCAAGGCTGGTACTAATTGAAATGATGCATGATTACTGCATAATTTAAAATCTCTTCAGATTTCAGAATTGGGTTTGCCCTACCAAAGGACTTTGTTGCTGTTATTATTTTAGAACCAAATTAATTGTGCTCCTTTAAATTCTGTCTTTAATTTCTACTTCTTTTATCTGCCTACAGCTGTCTGTTTTGCAGACTGCCTTTACCACTGGCTGGCCCCATTCAAGCCTATTCAATGGCCAGCAAGGAAAAGTTAAGCAGGCCTCGTAACAATGCAAGTTAGTAGTTCTGCTCCCATTTTATAAAACTAGTATTTTGAGACATCACCAAGGAGAATAACAGAAAAGTCCATACTACCTTTTATCTCAAAATGAACATTATTTCCATGTTGATCACATGTAAATAGACTGAACTTCAGTACTTTAGACTGAAAAATACTGATTACCATTATATATTCAAGCTGAAACAATGACTTATCCAAGTTAGATTTGCTGGAAACAAAAATGTTTAACCCATTAGTTTTCCTGCAAAAACCTCGGAAACATTTTCAAATAACCTTGGTAAAATTTATTTCAAAGTTTCTTTAGGCTTCTTTCTAATACACAACTACACCATTGTTCCCTTTTCTTTATTACCGAGACTGCTGTGAAGGAGCAGTGCACTGTTTTACCACTTGATGGTGCCAAATGTTTTACACAATCAAAGCTAAAAACACTAAAACAAGGTCACCTTTTGAAATACAGTTGAAGCTTGAATTGTATTTCATTTTCATAGGAAACACACATTTATTGTTGTGTATCAGGGATATTTGAAGATTAGGCATTACCATTCACTTGCTGTAACTTTGGCACTGAAAACTGTTTTAAATGTGTGTATCTTCTTTATATATGTATGTGTATCTTATATATCAGCACAATCTTCCAGTGATTCCTCTGGCCTCTCCCTCTCAGATGTCCAGCCACCTGGTGTTTACACCCTCTAGGTGAGGGCAACTAGGCATGTTCAGGTCTCCAATGTGCTCCTTTTGCCCATACACTTCCCTGACAGTGTGTCTACTCCACAGTCATCTCCTTTCCAAAATCAGCATCATGTCCTTACCATTTGCAACRCTCTCAATTTATATTTGAGTCCAGGATAAAATTAGCTGAGCTGAGCAGGTTGACTCCGCAGTGAAACGCGACTGACTCATAGTCCTTGGCTTCGCATCACCACGAGCAGAGTCTGGCGAGCACAAGTACAAGAATCTTCAGGGGGCTCTTAGCTTTGGTTAGCACAGAGAATTTAGGTAGGATTGATTTGGTATTTAGGACAGTGAGCAATGCTAGGGCTTAGCAGCAATTCAGCATCAGAAGAGGAACAATAATTAGAAAGGATGTGGGTGGGGATCTGCGCTTGGTCCTTAGGACTTGGGTGCAGTGAAAGACAGCAAGGATGGGGTGAGAGAAGGCACTTGTATGTTAAGGAGGCTGGAGGCAGAAACTACAGGAAAGCTGGCATTTTGCTGTTGACTTGRGAGAAGCTACAGGAAGGAGACTGCCCAGGTGCTGCTACCCCCAACCTTTTGCACATACTGGTTTCTAGGGCTGAGAGGAAAGGTCTGCACTGGCTTGCTCTGCTCTAGGATGGACATGAACAACATGCTGTACATTTACAAACTTCTCTTGATTACTCATTACCCTAAAAGCTCTTACAAGAGCTGCAGTGAGCATTCTGTGGAGGTCTCCTTTACAGCCCACAAGGAGTTTGTGGGTTATATGCTTAACAAAGTCTCTGGGTACCTTCTGAGAGTACGGAAGAGGAAGAAAATCATGCACCAAGGCAGATTTGCAAAGGAAAACTGAAAGTTATGCTAAATGCAGAAAGAAAAAATGTAAGAAGGGAAACTGCAGAAGGCACCGGTCTCGAGGACACCTTGAAGATGTTAGGAAGCCGCCCAGCTGCAAGAGTTACACTGAGGTGCAAGCTGAGGTGTTGAGTATGCACCATTCCGTGCACTTGGGAAATTAACTACCAGTCCTATGAAAGATGCCTTGTGACTTATTGCAGTTGGGGAAAAGGATTTAACTACCCTTTCTGTCATCTGTGCTATGGTAGAAGTGTCTCAGCCATGGGTCTGCAATCACCTTTACTCCTGATTAATTTCTGATCTCCCGGTTAACTTCTGATCAGAGTGTGATGTTGGTGTCAGAAAACATGTTCAAGAATGCCAATAACTGAAACAATTTTTGGAGTATTTGCAAAACATGTTTGCATAATAATCTCATTACTATTATGGAAGGCATCTATCTGCTACTTTTGTATTTTTAAACTGAATCACAAAAGTCTAATTGAATCATATTGAACAGCACCTGTCCTCAGCCAGTGCTCCAACACAAAAGCTTGAATACACAAGCCTGTTATGATGCCAGGGGATATTTTTGCTTTTCTAGCTTTATATATATTAGAATGTAATGTTAGAATAATAGAATTCCTGTAACTTTCTACTGAAATTCATAAGATAATAATGCACTCTGTTCTAGACAAAAAAGAAGTAGTTATCGTCCTTAAGCACTCCAGAGTTGGACATGATATTGCTTTATGACGACCGAAAAACAAAGTTACTGAACTAAGCAGAGACTCCCAACAGAAATCTGCCACAAGGAATAGTCTCATCAAGTTCTGCTTTTCATTGGAGAATATTTCAAAACTATGCTAATTCACTGAAACCCTATAATAGTAGAAGCTTGAGCGTGTGGACACACACCTTTTTTTCCCTTTTTTCCCTTTTTAAGTTTTGTACAACTTACACTTGCTTGTGCCGCTGCASGGATTTGGCCCCCTCCCACGTGCATGGCTGATCCCGGGGGTACCCCGGGACAGGTTTTGCTTCCTCTGTACCTCAAAAATAAATTTTTACTTTTTCTTACCCTCTTATCCGGCCTCAGCCTCTGCTTTTCAAACATAAGGCAACAGTTAGAGCACAATTACAATCAAATTGTGAAATCACATGGCTGCCTCCCCAACTCCAACATGCTCACAAAGCACTTTTCGAGGCAGGTTTTTCCTGGAAAACAGTTCTTGCTTCCAGCTGCTCAGTTCCAGTTTTTCATCTGCTGTGCTGAAAACAGCATGTAGTAATGAAAAGTTCAATTTATGCTATTCTATTGAAAGAACTTTGCTAACTGCTCTGTGGAAGACCTCAACTGTTACTCCTCTTCTGTCCAATTCTCCCTTTTAGCACCAACCTGTTTAGCTGGGACAGGATCCTGGTTTCAGGCTAGCACTTCTGATACACCCTGACATGGAAACTTCCATTCTCAGCTAATAAAAAGAGCTGTCCTAATCTTGGGTCACCTGTGGTGGGAAGGATTTATTGCATACATTGCCTCACCATAGTTGCACATACAGTTCAATACAGCATTGCTGCCAGTGCTGCTGCTTAAACATGTGTGTGAGAATTAATGTATGAGCCTATTGCAATCAGATGAACATGACTAAAAAATTGCTAATACTTAACAGGATTCAAACTATATACATACATATCTAAACTGTACATACTAACATATACTTTAATAACTAATACTGCAAATTGTAATAATGCAYGTGTGTGTGTGTATATATTTATATACAAACTAGAGGGAAAAATAATCTGCATATAAGAAATACACTATTTCATTATTTTACTCTTTTACATAACCATCAAAGCAAAACAAATCACTCAGTCTAAAGTTTGGCTATACATAGATGTCCACAATGTCAACAAACAGGCTGGATTTTTTTCTGATGAGTTAACTTCCTAGTGTGGGTGGAGAAAATGACAAGCAAGGAATTTTCCTTCTGGAAAAAAAATCCGCCCTTTTAGTTCTCAAGGTGCATAAGAAATCGGTGGATAGGTGAAAGTGCAACATTTTGAGTTATTTAACAAGTGGGGTTTGAAAACTGGTTGAATATAGAAGAATACCAGAACTGTGAAAAAGGCCTGGGAAGGACCCAAACCCTTTCCCAGCTGGGCATATATTAGCATTTCACTTAATGGTATTTAAAAGGAAGATTCGTTTCTCTTGCCAGAATATTTAGCTTCTGCCTGGTGCATAGTTTCTTCCAACTCTTTTGGAAGCAATAATCAAGAGGGCTCTTCACTGCTGGAGATGATATTCTGAAATAGAAAGAGTAACTGCTACAATCTTCCAGAACTATTCTTCAGATCATAATAYTGAGGAGACAGGGCATATATATGGGCTTATAAAAAGAAAAGAAAAAAAAGTCTTTAAAATTTTCTTTATGTAAAGAAAAAAAATCTGTATTTGAGGAAACACAGAGTAACAAATAATATAAAAAAAATGTGTCAGAACTAGTCTTATTTTCCACAAGGAAGAAAAATGTTAAGAAGAAATTGAAACAACCTCCTACATCTAGAGTCTCTTCAGCCTGTCAAGCAACCAGATCTCAGTTTAGTACAGACTAACTAGGATTTAGGAATAAGACCTTGGTGTTTGAGAGGGACTTTCAAAGAACTTTCACTTCCTTACTCATTAGCAGTTCAAAAAAGCCAATCATACATGAAAAAATATGAAGTCATTATAAAATTCCATATTTTCCCAGACATTCAGGACCATGTGTGTATCTCATCTATGTTCTGTACTGTACCACCCATCTCAAAAAAAGACCTGACGGAACTGGAAAAGGAACAGAGAACAGCAATAAGAGCAGTCAAGGTATTGGAAGAATTTCTGCTGTGTGAGCACCTCACAGGCGGATGCTCTTTAGCTTGGAAAAGACATTTTGAGGAAGAACAGAGAGAATTTTACATAATGATATATAGGGCCAGGGACACACAAGTCTCACAACATGGAGGCAGTGGGCAGGGGCTGACAGTTCATTGTCTCTTCCTATACAATGCACATTGATTCTAGCATTAATTCCAAATTCAAAAAAATCATACTGACTCAGGTAATGTGTGCTAACTTTGCACCTCCCTTGCTGTAGGATATTGTGTTTAATGAAAATTTGCATTTGTCCAAAAGTTACTGGGAAATTTCATTTTAAAATGCCTGTAAGGCCAACAAARCACAAAAATACCACTTCTTCCCCAGTAGATCCTGCAGAGTCTCCAAGAGTGCTGAACAAGTTCTSACACTACTCAAGTCATGTGTTACCAGACTCTGTCCGACCCGGCACAGCTGCTGTCTCAAGCTCCCAAGGACCAGTTATTGATTCAGGAAGACTGTTGTGAGCTCGTAGGCAAACACTACAGTGTCTGAAGGATCAGAAATCTGCCTCAGAGTGGCTCTCCCCACTCTGTTCTGTCTATGCTGTCCCAACATCCACAGTCTGGTGTGAAGTATTTGACACTTCCAATTGAAAGGTAGAAAGGGACTGAAAATCTTTGTGAAAAATGACATGTGAGTGACCAAGAACTGGAAGCAAATATGTTGCCCTCTGGTAGCAAAACAGAGGATATTTATGATCAGTGGAGAGATTAGTTTACAAAAATGTAAGTGGTCTGTCAAATTGTGGGTGTGGGAGGGAGAGGTAATGAAAAAATGCATTTGTGAGACTGAAAAAAAATAATTATCATCTACAATCTCAGTCTGGTTATTAACACATTCTCTTTYTTTCTGCTGAATACTTAAAACTCTCTTCTTTTGCCTTAATACCAAATGGAAGTCATTACCTTGAGATTGTAATGCCTAGAAGAAAATATTTAGTGTTTTATGGTGAAAGTTTCATTTCTTTCTTTAACTGAATGTTTCCATGCAAGTAGTCAGCCTTCTGCCTTATTGTCTCTCAGGTCAATCTAGTAAATCTTAAAAAATGAAATAAAAGTCCATATTAAAAATGCACTCAGATAGAAATTTGCATGCTTGGTGTCTGATAGCATTCCAGAGAGTCAACATCAAACTGCTGTCACCTTCTTGCTGAAAGCAGTATGTCCAGACATGCTAAAACTGAATTACAAGTATATAACATTGGTCTCAGCCTCTGTGCTACCTGCAGTAATGTTCCAAGTCAATTAGTTCTAACTAGTTAGACTGATAAAGTGTGACACACAAAGATTGCTGTTTGTGGGTTGTGTCAGTTATCTAAAAATATAATTTTAGAGATATCATCTGAACATATCAGTCTAAAAAACACTGTCTACCAAGACAATTTTTAGAATAAAAAATGGAGTGCTATGTAATTTTTGTCCTCACCTTTTAAAAATACTGGACCATTTTCAGCTGGCCTTGATTCTTATGCTGGTTTATCCCCAGTTGGTGCTACACAGCTCCTATCTAAAAACCCTTCCTGGCTCCTACAAGACCCTCCAGAAAAATCCTGATTATTCAGGGTGAGTTGGAATGGGACTCCTTTACATTTCAAACCACTCCAACMCATCTGTTTGTGGCTCACCATGCCTTACACGTGGGGCAGCTTTTGTTTGTAGACACCGTAYGAACGCACATCAATGGACACCTGAGGCTGCTCAAGGCGCAGTACTGAGATGAYGCTGTGGCTCTCTGGCTTGGACACATGTTCAGAGGCCAACCAAAGGGAAGCAGGCAAAAACTTCTGTTCGTGATGGACTAGGCCAAACCTGCAGAGATCCAGAGCCTCTCTGCTGAGGCAGTGACATATTGAGGACCATGTGCTGCCTCTGATAAAGCTTCCRATGCATCAGCAGGATCATGTGGTGGGTGAACACATCTTTTTTGTGCYGTTTCATACAAAAAAGGGAGGTAATTCTAACTTCAACTACCTTTGAACTCACGCACAATAAAATGGAGAGTGTGCATAAGGCTAAAATCTATTTTGAAAACATAATCRTAGCCCATTATTTTGCAAAAATCTTTCCAAGATATATGCTTTTACRACCCATTTTTCAAGCAATTCCTTGCCCTTTAGTATAGGAGTTTGGGCAGCATTCTTCAAACACCCAAGGCTGACACGAAGCTCCCAAGTATATGGCATCATTTCAAAAATACCTCGCATGCATCAAATCCAGAGGTCAGTCATATAGTGACCCTACCCCATTTCAACAGCACTTTCTGAACAGCACTCTAGTGATTATGTGTAGTCCAATTTAGTTTTCTGTTCATGAGAAAAAAGTATTCTTATTCAGTGAAATATCTGCATTTTGTCCTTTTCATTACATGAAATATGTTTCATAAAATTGCCTTAATTTGATTTATAAAAATGAATATGCTTGATGTGCCGTTCTTCTCCCGGGTMATTTTTAACTTTTGTTAACTCCTGCACAAATTCATTAAATGCCTGGTCACAGAAGAGCATGTCCTACAATATTACTTAAATGTGATGTAAAACACTAACACACAATAAATAATGCCACATCCCTTTACTCACTTGATCATGTTCCTTTCCTGGCATGGTGGGCTGTCAATAAAATAAGCAGGTATGAACATGAGAGATTTAGCAAAATGAAGTGCTTTGTGTCCTAAGGCTTCATATCTTTGCCAGCATAACCAGATTGAATAAGACAGCCTTTTCTGCATTTAGTTATATTGAACTATATATGGAATATATAATAAGGATATAGTTATAYGGAATATATATAATAATGTAACTATATATGGGAAAACGGCTTTGAAAGTGAACTCCTTACCTTACTGGTTTTAGCATCTATCCAGGTAAGGAGASAGATTTTGGTACCAAACTGCATGACCTAAATGAAATTATAAACTGAGTGATAAAAACACATGGTTAAGCTTAGCAGAGGTGCAGTAACTTGAAACTATTTTAACAAGTTCTTAGAATTTGACAGTATCCCGTTAAAACAACCTTTTTTTATATTAAAAAATACCCAAAACATCACACCTCTGAAATATTTTAGGCTAGACCATTTACAGAATAAATCTAATCAACAGTTATTTACAACAAATAAGTAGATCCATGGCTTTTTTATTCTGCACAAYCTGATGAGTGAAAGTTAAGTTTGCTAAGTAATTTTTCACTTGTTATATAAATGACACAGTTCTTTTTAAATTTAAAAAGAAAGAAAATCTATTTTCTTTAATAAAAAATGTAAAGTAATGTGATTTATTTTTATTAGCAGTTTTTCTTTGATATCCTTCTCTAGCAATTGTTAGGCTGGTGACACACGCAGCACCACAGAAGGATTAGAAAATTCCAGTTTCAGGAAATTTTTGCTGGAGATTCATGTATATCTGGACTTAATGCTTGAAGAAATAGTCTTCATAGTCAGGAAATACCAGGTCAAAACTATTGGTTCTTTTTAATTTCTATTCCTAGCTCCGGAATTTGTTCTGTGTTTGTCTATGTACCTCTCCTCATCTTTATACACTTTCATACCCTCTGCTAGCAGTGTTATCCAACATACAGCTGGCTCACTTTCCATGATCTAATTTCCATTGCTGTGCTTTAATGCTAATGTTCAAAAAATGAAATCTGACACTGAAGGGAAAACTTTACCTATGCAAATATGAAAATCTCCAGTTTATTCTGGGATTCTAAAGAAATGAGGCTTAGAACACTGCATTGCGTGGTGGCCTAGAGTAACCGTACTCAAATGTGATTTTTGAAAATCAGTACCAGGGTAAAAGCAACTGAAGTAGGAGTGCTTCAGCTGCRATAAAGAGTGAAGCACACAGTCATCACTTCCTGGTGGGCAGCCAGCCAGCCTGACAGCTCCTGAAAATTGGTCTGGCAACCATCACAGCTCTAGTAGATGATCAACTGGAACATACATGCTTTGGAAAAAGGTAGGGCATGTGCTGATCCTTGTGTAGCTAGAGAGACAAGGAGAAGGCACTGCGTGAGAATTTAGGGAACACAGGGTAGAACCAGAGATGTTTAACAGGGAGAAGTAAGTTCATATAGGTTGTACCAGGTGAAGACAGGTTGTAATGGAGGAGTGTAGAAAATAAACCCAGAAGAAACCAGACTTTTCAAATTTTTCTGTTYATGGAACAGCTAATTTTGAATAATGTATGCCTAACAAGCACAGGAACCAGCAGACAGGACTCTGCTTTTTATCACAGAGTTGTGTAAMAGTTTGCAAGTACAACAGTCTAATGTGGTCAGTCTCTAACCAAAAAAATGKACAATTCTCAGATGTGCCTTCATGACAGCAATTTTCCTTTACCTGGCAATCCTATGTTGCTATCATCTTTACAACTTAAAAACCTTTTCTTAGTTCTCATTTCACTTCTTAATATACACAAATTCAAATCAACAACCATCTTCCAGGTCCTTGTTCTTATCTTAAAGGTGGTGAACAATCATTATATAAAAGGGCAATTACTGAAGCAAAGAAATACATTTGCACATTGGAATGTAGATAATTCAGTGCCAAAGAATGCCATTGAGATAAGCAAATTAGCGAAAGAGCAATAATAAAAAAGCCCTAGAAGTGTACATGGACAATAAAAYAGGCAGCAGTTAAATTATTTCACTGCAATTCTTTTGTTCTGCAGCATGACAAACCAGCAAGGAGTGAATAATGCTACTGGTTTGCWGTTGTTATCTGCCTACAGATGTGAAAATATCACAGAATCACAGAATGGGTAAGGTTGGAAGGAACCACAGTGGATCATCTGGTCCAACCTCCCTGCTCAAGCAAGGTCATCCCAGAGCACATGGCACAGGATTGTGTCCAGACAGTTCTTGAGTATCTCCAGTGAGGGAGACTCCACAACCTCTCTGGGTAACCTGTTCCAGGGTGCAGTCACTGCACAGTAAAGAAGTTCTTCCTCATGTTCAGGTGGAACTGCCTGTGCATCAGTTTCTGCCTCTTGTCCTATTGCTTGACACCACTGAGAAGAGCCTGAGTCTCTCCTCTTGGCACCCTCCCTTCAGATACTGACAGATATTGATGAGGTCCCATCTCAGTTATCTCTTCTTGAGGCTGAGCAGGCTCAACTCCCTCACCCTTTCCTTGTAAGAGAAATGCTCCAGTCCCTTAATGACCTTCATAACTCTCCACTGGACCTGCTCCAGGAGCTCCATGTCTCTCTTGTACTGAGGAGTCCAGAACTGGACACAGCACTCCAGATGCGGCCTCACCACAGCTGAGTAGAGGGGAAGGATAACCTCCCTTGACCTGCTGGGAATGCTCTTCCTAATGCACCCCAGGATCTCATTGGCCTTCTTGACCACAAGGGCACGCTCACTGCTGGCTCATGGACACCTTGTTGTCCACCAGGACATAATAATTATATATTATTATATATATAATAATTTTATATGGTATTACATTAAAACATGAATTGTTATGTATTACAAATGTATAAAAAAAAGTAAGAGAGCAAAAGCTTTCATACCATAGTAATATGTTCATGCATATCCATAATAAACTATGGATTACATAAATGTATTTTTCTAAATTCTGTCTTAACTTCAGAAATATTTTTAGCTGAATTTACAGTAGGCAGAGAAACTCTAGGCTGAAAGATGCACTTTTTTTCACATCTTGATAGTGCTATGAAGAGATGACAATTCAAAAAATTACACTTAGTAATATGTTACCTTTATTCATGTTGACAGGACTAAGCCCCTTAACTTCTTCCAGTAGCAAGACTGGGAAGTGCAGAGCTCTGCTATGACTTGGCTGGACCTACGGTCCTCCTGGACCTCAGGAGGAGCCAGCACGAAGTCCAGGGTGCTGGGACCTGCTGAAGTTCCCATGCACACAGCCCACACTCACCCCTCAAACAGCTGGAGAAAACGGCAGTTCAGGACAGGTTGCCACAACCAGACAACTGCAGCTCACATTGAGCCACCTTTTTCAGAGAACTCCTCATGTGACAGGCTGTCAGATGAATGAATAGATCCGGCAGAGACAGCTACTCCATTTATCCACAATCAGACTGACRCGGGGTCCCCACAAAGGTTGATTTTTATGAAGTACAATTCTGACAGTCGTGTTTAGTCCTTGAGCACTCCTTTGTGGGAGAGGAAAAGTCAGCCTTTCTCTATCTTGTCTCCTTTTACTGCTACAGGAGAGATAACATCGTTCCGATAATTTCTCAGGTTCAAAGCCATAAAACAGCTAACTCAAGATTACAATACATAAATAAATGATAGCTAAATGGAGGCTACATGTTGTCTGTAATCTAAGTAACCTGTTTGTTAAAAATAGCATCAAAAGGGGAGTGGTGACAGTGTGCTTGTTGTAAAGGAATTTGAGAAAAAGGCAACAGCAGACACCAAAGGTCTGAAACATTGAAGGCATTATTGGAAAGCTCTGTTTAATTAAGGTTTGTTTGATTTGGCAAAGGTTTGTCACTAAGCCGTTTATTATTAGCTCTGACTTGTCCATCACCTCATAAAAGTCACATGAAATTAAAACGAAGCCATGCTTTTGAAAGTATTTTCTAATAAATAACAAACTTATGGTCAAACTAAAGGTTAAAATAGACATTGTTTGAAAATAAAGAAGTTAAAATCAAGAAGGCCTGGGGAGAGCTGTGGTGAGAACAACAGACCAGGCCGGGGCAGAGGGAGACTGCTGCCACACCGTACTGCCCAAGCGGACATGTGTCCTTCCCACCACTCCCTCTCCCAGACACCATTTCTGCTCCATGTCTGGGGTGACACACCAATGACTGGGTCCTGCCACAGCTGTTATTTGACAGCACATGAGTTAAGAGAAGAGAATCTACAAGGCAGTCCCTAGGCAAGAAGAGGCTGGACAGAAGGGGACAAGAACCAGCCATGCTCCCGCCCCTGCGGGTGAAGGCAGCAGTGCCCTGGGGGCCAGGCCTGGGCACTGGAACGATGCTTTATCCATCAGACTGTGCTATGCTGGGGAAGCAGCACATCACGGGGATCATCAAAACCCACTCTCAGCCAGGCTTCAGTCTCAGGGCCATCCCTGCCACCCAGCTGGCAGGTGCATACGGATTCCTTCACAAAAGCCATCCTGAACCCACTGTCTACCCACCTCCCAAAAAAACCCAAGCCAAACCCAAAGCAAAAAAAAAAAAACCAAATCAAAATCAAACACCCAAACCAGGCACACAGGTAATTTTTTAGATACATAATATATAAGCTAATTAAAAAAAACCCCCACAAATAAAAATCAAAATGAGGAGTGTATAAGTATACAATTATCAGCAGGGGAATCTCTACAGAGTCCTATTTAATCACACAGTGCTGCTTTTCAGGCTTAACTGGCTTTGTAATTTTATTTCGATTTACTGCACTTTCATCTAGGAGGAGTTTTGAGAGCCTGTCCAACAGTTCTTTAGCACAAGAGAGAACAAAAGAGGAACCATCATCTACAAAATAAAATGGGATTGATGAAATAGAAGGCAGACAAAAGTGGGCAAGGGGCACCTAAAATGGCATTTTATTTATAAAGAAATATTTCTAGAGAAGTAATATTATTTACGTCCCAGTTGGTCAAGGATGTGAGGTCTGGGCCAGCATAGAACATGGACTTGGATGTGTACAACACTCTTACAGGATCATGAAAACAAAGCTTAGCTTCAGATTATTTCAGCATTTCTATAGGTAAAGTGTTAAGGAAAACAGCCTGGGAAAGGCTGAGATGATTGTGAAAGCATCCAAGAGGGAACAAGAGGACAAGCTAAATGGAAATTAGGTTGAGGCAAGAACATTGCTCAGATCAGGTAGAAAAAAATTAGCTGATAGTGAGAACAGTACACTATAAAGGGGACAGATTTGCACCACTTCACAACTTTACAAGCCCCTATCTTACCTGTCAGCATCTCATCCATGGGAAAGTGTTTTCTATGACCAAGTAATGGAAGGCCATAGTAGGCCATATCCCCACCATTCCCAATGGATCACTGCTGGGATCCGCTATATTATCCCTACCAAGGGATAGTAAGAACGTAAGAATTAAAAGAGAATGACCTAAAAATACTGAGACAGAGCAACGCTTCAAGGGAGCCCAATAACCTCTCTAACAGTAAGCAAAACCAAATAGCCGGGGGAGGACATAAATACTGCAAACAAATACTACCATCTACTACTGTTCAGGGTTTCAAGCATTTTTGACTCAAAGACTTTCTGAACCAAACAGGGTATTCTGTACATCAAGTAACTTGCCACCAATTTCTCTCCTGTAACTGCTCCAGTTTTCACGTCAGCCCTCAGCATTTACAATATCCTTCGGCAGGAGACTTCACTAGTTTTTCATTGATTCATCAACATTCACCTTTTTTTTTTTGTTACAGATGCCATCTGGTCACTATGTTGTCTTTTCAGTATCACTCAGAGACCTTTGTTACAAACATGATAACCAATATCCATCAGTTGTGTCACTCCATGATGAAGAGCCTTCCTCTACTTTGTTGTACTCCAAAACCCATTTATTTGATCGTTGTAACTAGCTCTCCTCTCTACTGTCCTGGGTAACTCCATCATCAAGATTGTTTATTACCCCATTGCTCACCTTTTCATCATTTGCAAATATGTTCAAGAGCAAAGCCCAAACACAGATCTCTGCAGAATTCAACTAGCATCCTCCTTTGATGGCAGAAGCTGTTTACTCCAATTGATTTGTATCTTCTGACCATACTATGTCTACTTTGTCCATGTGAGATCTTCCTTCTTAGCCCAAGTCTAAGTTTCATTTGAGGCTATTGCAAGGAATTACAGAATTGCAGAATTACAAAATTGGAAGGAATTACAGAACTTGCTGACCTGCCAATGAACTTTGTGGTTGATAAGACTCCTTTATAAAAGCCCTATTGACTTTCTAAAAGCATGACAGCTTTACATGGCTGCTAATTCTAATTCGGTATTTCACATATCCCACAGTGCGTCATTTTACTACTCAAGCCAAACTATTAAGCAAATCATGAGAACTCTCAAAAGCACATGTCAATCAGCTGAATGGGAGCATCTAAAAATTAAAGTTGCATATCTGTAATCTCTGTGGAGCACACTCGTCCTATTTACTTGGGGAAATACCATGTTTATAATCGAGGCCTGCTGTCTGTCTTTGGTCAAACAGTTTGAGATTGCAAGTGAGAAGTTAGCCTTTAACCTGTTTCAGCTCTAGGGCTATCGATTTCTTTGGCCTGCTGACTACCCTTCCATTGCTGCAGACTGCATGCTAGAATTCCTGCAAATAAGGAACCTCTGGTATGATGTGCTTAACATTTGGTTGCAAATCTTGACTGTTTTGAAGGGAGCTGGGGAGAAGGCTGAAAGGTTTGTCTTCCACCACAGGCACCTGGCACAGGCCTCAAGATCTTTGCTGTGTATTTCTCTGCAGTGAATTGTTTTTCAGCTTTATTTCCTACTGAAACAAAGTGTAGGCAACAGCGATACCTTGTCTGCCTGTTCATGAATGTGCAACTTCATAATTAGGTACAGTGTTTAAAAATCCCCATCAGACAAAATATTCCATCTATACTGTCGGCGCACCAAGTAAGGAAACCGAACACAGTTCCTTTCCAGAGAAAAGAGGCAGCTGGTTCAATTAATGGCTTACATATTTCAAGTTTACAGCTACAGACTGCTTTCCTAAGACCGTTCTTTGAAAGTTATAGAACTTTAGGAAGTAGTCATAACAAGGGAATGGGAAAATTGGATTCCAGCCATTTTCTCCTCATTTTGTATTGGGTTATTTTAAGCTAACATTTTAACATTTCATGAGAAGGTAAAATTCTGTGTTGCATATTCAGATGCTTTTAGAAGTGAAAGCAGTAGCTAGAAACGACAGCACATGACAGAGAGTATTTTACACTAAAATATTCATCACAGTAGACTGGCTTTTTACCTCTGCTTTCATTTTCAGTGTTAAAGCAGTACACAGGCTGAAGTGACTGTAATACTGTATTTGTGAACATAAAGATTCTGACATTTTAATTATTTGGTGTGATTTTTTTTTTTTTAAAGATTATATAAATATTATAAAAAGTATTACAGATTTAAGCAAGACTCCTTGGAGATTGTCAGCTATCCTTTATGCATAGAATTGCTTAAAGAAAGAGTTAAACATTCAGGCAATTTCATTTTTCTTTTTCAAAATTTTATTAGGTAGACATTACTAGATGACATTGTAAAACCCCTTGTGTGCAAGTGAATGAACTCTACAATGTATGTCTTCCCACAATTCATCAAATCCACTGCCCCCCGCCCCCATTTCTGAATATTGATTCTAAGACAGGTGGAGTGCATTCAAATGCTACTTTACATTCTTCTATTTCATCATGGGGAARCACTTTTTCAGTCTGTTGCTTATAGGGGCTTGGGATGTCAGTGTAAGTGAAAGGAATGCCTTTAAAGGAAACAAAGTACCATAAGTTTTGTCTTACGAAATTCAGTCTCATATGAACACCAGATTCATCGCAGAGTCTTTTAAAAATTAAACTGCCTACCGTGATTGTATTTAGCAAAGTGAAGCAATACAGAGACATACCTACTACTGAATACTCGTGAGGTAACATTTTGAAAATAAAACTGTTAAAAAACTCACTTACTTTCGAAAGGTCCTGTCCAGCAGGACAAACATTGGCAGAACACCTTCCCTTGTATCCATGCATGCACATGTGCATATACAACCTGTGTCTACTATAGCTTTTTAAAGAACAAGAGTTTAGTTATACATTCATCAGGACAAGTTTAAAGATCAGACATTACTATGGTAGATTCAACAGAAGACTTCAGTGAACCATCTTCTAGACCTCCTAAATGAAAAGGCACTCTGAAGAGGGTAGCAAGAAATAATTCTTACAGAACATTGACACGAACTAAAGCAGCCACATAGGTAGCACACTCAACAGTGATTATTGGTATGCATTTAAAATACCAACTTGAAAATGAATTATTTGTAAAATATTGCCCAAGACTACAGGATATTTTCATCAAGTTATTACAGCATGAAGACCATTGTTGCAATACTGTGCAACAGAAAATATAGTTGTCAGTGAAATGCAAGACAAAGATAATGCGAAAACCTTTTCAGCATTTTGGTTGTGTGCCTGCTGGTTCTAGGAGAGGAAAAATTCCTGTAAAAAAAWAACTTGTAAAAATAAACAGTAACTTGTAAGATTGAAGGAGTGTTTTGATACATGGTATCTTCTATTCAATGGATCATACAAGGACCTAGTTAATGCCTAAAAATTTGAGATAATGCTGAAATAGAAGTCATTAAGATACCTGTAAGAGTGATAATTCACTTACAATTTTATTGCAGTATGGCTCTAAATCAAATTCCCTATCACCAAAACTTTCAGATATGCCAGCTGAATCCTGACTAAACACTCACAGGAGTGTTRACAGTAACACTGTGACAGCTATATCACCAAGTAATAACTCCAGGGTGGGAAAAAAGCCCCTCCTACAGTTCTGAAAAACTTCAAGAATTTCAGGAGAAGGTTCAAAGGGATACTCTTCTTATCTTCATTTCTCCTTTCCTTTCCAATTTCTCAGTGGAGGAAACTGAACATAGTAAAACCATTTTATGATCATGAATCTATAGTAAATGGACCTTCTAAGCACCATTTTTCTTCGTACCCCCCATTAATTCAATTTCCTTCTGATAATCACCTTTTACACTTCGCTATTTTTTAAAAGATAATTGCTACCAGAAGCTCATGTAATTCAAGGTAATTTTAGAAAAGTAGCTTATTCTTGGCACCTGGCTTGAATAATAGCTGCAACAACAGTAGCATCAATGTCAGTAGGAAAAAACAGGTCCTTTAGTAAATCTAGATTATAAAGGGCAAAATTCTGCTATCCTCTGGGAAAGGAAGAAATAAAGAAGAAATAAACCCTACAACATCTATTTTGAAGCCATCAGAAGATGGCAAAATGAGCAATACTTTTCCAGATCATACCTCCCACCCTGCAGCAAAGGGCTGGGCTGAGATCCCCAAGCTGTGCCACCAAACTTGAATGACGGTTTAGTTGATCCATTTACCCACCCCAGAGGAGTTACCAACTTATATTATCAGGATTTGGTAGCTCCAGTTGGATACCACTGAAATGTTAATCTGCTCCAAGTCCTAGCCTAGTTACAGTGCACCTCCCTCTGTATGCCACATCCCTTGGTGCTTCCACCTTCATGAATTAGTGAGAAAAGGGCCCATGTGAGCCCCAGAGCTGGAAGGTTCACCTACAACAGGCTGTGGTCTAACCGAACTTCAGCAGAATTCTCTTCTCCCAAAAGTTTCATTTCTTGCAGTGGTGGAAAACTCATGGCTTATCATATTGGAGGAGCCAAACTCACTCTAACAACAACGCAAGATGCATTTCTGCAGAAGTCTTAAGGAAGAGGGGAGTTGCGGGGAGGGGATGGGGGCAAAGAGCAAGTTAAAAAAAAAACCCCTCAGAAATCAGATCCTCAGAATTAAAATAAGCATGCCAGATTACTTTTATAATAAGTTAACTTCTTCACTAACATAAAATTTTTCAACTTTCTGAGCAAACCAATTGGTTACTTTGGCTTAACATAACTGTAGGAGTCCACAGAACAGGAAYTCCCATATTGCTCCATTGAGGGGAACAAACATCTTTCATTTGTTTCAAGCAATAAGGCACTTACACATTTAAAATTCCTCATTATACAAAACACACTAAATACTGGAATTCAAGTGTTCATTTCATGAGCATTGCCTACCTCCAGTTTTTATAACTTCTTAGTCATCCAATAAATATATTACAAAAAGTTCCCATCACTGATGCATTCAGCTTACACATGGCCCAAATGCAGAACTAGAAATTGCTTTCTTAATGAATCCACAGTGTTTTGGCCAGCACCCCAGTTGTGCCAGAAGCCCGTACGCTAAAAAGGATGCGATCTATTATCTCACTACCCTCATCCCTTGCCATTCAAATTAAACCTACTTTAAAGGGAATTCTTCACCCTAAAATACATAAAAGAGATGGGGGCAAGGGARGACTTCTCATCGAATTGTCATGGAATTAAGATACCAAAATTCAGCTTGGACAAGCTCCTCAGAGGTAATTTTTTCTTCTTTTCAGTACTCACTATTCTCATCTCTACCACAGTGACAAGAATTAACAAATACCTTAAAATGTTATTTTGTACTCAGATGGTGAGTTATGTAACAAAGATAACTGTGCTGCTCAAGTACACTTAAAAAAATGCAAAATTAAAAGCCCTGAAGAAAAAGAGATTTCAGCATTTTGCATTTAAGTAATTTCAATACAACAAAATTAATCTTTTGCTGGTATAGCTCAGCAAAGCATTAAYGAAGCAACTTCTTATGAGATCACATTTTATAGGTCCAATTTGATTTTCAGCCATTCTCACAAGTCAGTTTCAAATTACAAAATTTAGAAGGAAAAGGAGAGCATTAGAAAGTGTATAACAAATGGAAACATGGTAAACATTTTATTATGAGATGGTAAACAGTGAAATTTACATCTACCCCTGTCTTTGCAATTTCTGGACACAAAGCAGCAGAATGCACATTGATATGAAAAATTCTTGAGTGCATTTTTTATGCAAAAACATAGTCCATGACTAAAGACTGAATCCATCTGCTCATCCAGAGCTTGCATAAGGCATGAAAATGTTTCCTGACTGCATCATAGTTTTACAGGACAGGTTTAAAATATCTGAACAGCTTCTCTGGATTCTGTAAATATATTTCCTYCTAAAAATGAGGTAAATGTGGTGTTGTATTAGTAACATCATGCTCAGTGACAGTAAGTTAAAAATTTCAAAAATACTCTTTTCAGTCTGACAGATTTTCGACAAGGTGAATGAGTTTGGCATGCAACTCTGTTTAAGAAGATATGTGCAGAATTCATGTTTATGTTAAACAAATATTTTTACAAAATAAGCTTCTCTTCTGACTTTGATCCATCCAAAACATTTCAGATTAATTTTTCATGTTTTGATAAGCCAAATAAGCTCCAAAAAAGGCCTTCTTTTGCACAATATGCCTATTTTAATAAATTTATCACTATTATGACTATTGTTTTAAACAGACAGATTTAGTAATAAACAGCTGGAATTATGTTTCAAAATGCATGTATTTGTTTTTTACTATGGAGTAATTAAAGCTCATTACACATTTTTGTCTTTGAAATCAGAGCATGCACTCTAAGATCAGTTTTCATTTCCCTACCTTATGGCATTTCACTATTAGGCTAAGACAAGCATCAGTGATTAATTGCCTAATATGAGCACTCTGTTCCTTAGTGCACAGAGAACATATGGATCCTGAATTCTTATGCACAGTACAATAAGGAAGAATCAGCCAGGATTCTGAAAAATAAGCCTGCAAGCAGCTGCATTTGTTAGTTTTATTACAAAAGAAGTTTGGGCGTGTTAAGTACTGCTCAAGCTGTAACACCAGTGAAAGCATTGCTTGTCTTTCAATTGAATCAAGGCTTAGCTGGTTTTTCACGTAACAGTAGCAAGACAAACCACCAAACAGATCAGCCACRTAACTTTTTAGATCTTGTGTGCCCTCAAGTTTATGTGTTAAGTCCTAAAAATACTGAACAGTTGCAATTCCAATTCTTACACTGTGCTACTATTCATTACACTGAAGAAAGCAGAATTTGAAGATATGTTATTTAACACTGTCATTGGACGTTGTTTCTAATTTTATTAGGGAGTCAGAGCATTAAGGTGATCTCTTTATTATATTAAAAGCTATAGTATCCTTTCTCCTGATAATATGCTCTAATGAGAATGCTGTTTGGAAATTCTTACCAACGCCTTTTCTCTCCTGCCCTTATTAAACACAYTGACATCATTCTGCAAACAAGAGAAGCGGCTCCATAGTAGTTTGCACTTCCTAAGAAGTAAACCAAGTTTTCAATTTGCTGCACAATGGCTATCAACACACTTCCACATGTTTTTATCTAAGTGACCAAATTTCATACAGGCATAAAAATGCTTTTCTCTGGTTTAAGGGGCTATGACTGATGTCAGGAATGAAGCTGACTCACTGCAACTATAAGGCTGCAAAATTACAAGAAACTAAGAAATTATCGAACAGTTTCCTTGGGTAGGAATTCTTTCCATCAGCAAAATCAGAGATCTAATATAGATTATAAAAGTAACAGTAATCTGTGSTTCTTATCCACAGCTTGAGCCTGCACAATTAGCATACTAAATATTATGAATGATGTAAGGTTTGCTCAAGAAACAAAATACCACAACTAAATTAAAAAGACAACAAACTCAAGAGTGAGCATGGCAAACTATTTGGCCATTGAATATTAAACAGTTTCTCAGATCTAACTGGTGTAAGAAACCATTTCATCACTGGTGAATTTGTATTCTCTTTCAGAATTACTGCCCCACCTACACATGATTTAACATCACACAAGCTGTAACAGTCTTTGGAAGAGCAGAAAGCCCCTTGGCTAAAAAGAATACCTGATGGTGATCCAAAATGCTTTCTAGCTAAAATTGGCAATAGTCCCTCCAAATTAATATTTTTAATAAAGGAAAACTTTTGTAATGAATAAATAGGTGTAAATTAAAAAAAACTCCTAAGATACCAGAAAGAGTTATGAAGTCAGCATTAGTAACATCAACACCAAACACAAAATCTTCCCTTACACATTTGCACTGCCTCAAAGGAAGATAATAGACCATTCAAAGTGCACTGTATTTTAATGACACTGGAAAAATAGGAATATGCTGTTTATTACAGAGGTGGTGAGAACTGAAGACTCACTGACTTTTCTGCGTGGAACTAAACCTGATGGGTCAGCTCATCACGAGGCTACTCGGAATTGCCCTTCTGCATCTCGCTTGTATTCCTACTCAGCTTATTATTCTCACTGGCTTATAGACTGATACAAAGAAAACACAATTATTTTCCAGTCACAAGCTCCTGGATAAACTCTGCAAATATACCTAAATATGCTCTGAGATGCCACAGCACTCAGAATCATCCTGCTGCTAACATGGCTGAGTAGCCCTGAAACTCAACCCCATTCATGAAATACAACTAAATTACGCATAGTGGAGAAAGGAAGGGCAGCCCCTGCCGGGTGGCATGTCCGGCCAGCCCTCCCAGCAGGAGCAGGTTGGAGCACACACAGCATGGCACCACGGGGAGGGCCTCAGCTCTGACTGCATGCCTCCAAGCAGGACTGAGCGCACAGGCAAATCCATCCCCAGGCAAGCTTGGAATGAAGGCTAGCRTAGAATGGATTTAAGCATTTCCTAGTCTGAATACAGGCATTGATGAGCAACAACTTTGCACAAGCATACATAATCTTAAATACTAACTGTGGTGAAAGCAAACATAATGACCAGCAATGATCAGCATACAGTAGTGTGAAATCTGCCTTAGCAGGTTAATTCAGCTGCCTGATGAAGTTTTCTGCTAATAAAGAGAGTAGAACAGCCTGATGGTTTCTTTAGAGTAGTTACAAAAACCAAAACACGTTTACATAAATAAAAACATCCTTGAATTTCCTTACAAAGTTCCTTCAGTTTCTTTCAAACTAATAAATTAATGCTTTTAAAACAAATGATGTGGCTTTGATGTACATAAGATTTTCTGTGAGCAGTTTAATAGCTAGTTTGATCAAATGAAGCTTTGTACTGAGATACTTCTCATGTTTTAGTAGGTCATGTTACATAATGTTGATAAAAACTGTATTTATGCACTTTTGAAGTGAGAATATTTTTATACAGATGGAAGAAGACTTCCATATCCCTACTCTGCCTGGCTTGTTAAAGTTCATTCTGTTGTAGAGAAAAGCAAAAATCTTTGTAATTCCCTTTTTTTTCCCCCTACAACAAAAGCACAGACTCATCTTTACAAGGTCAAACATGTCTCTTTTTACTCTCTATAGAAAATGAAGAACCATTTCCCTTTGATTTAATCTGTTCCAATACAATCAAAATGGCCTAGATGAAAAATGTAGGAGCTGAGTTGTGTGTTCCTTTTCTCCATCCACAAGGACATGCTTTTTGAATATAAGTAAGTGAAGATCTACTATCTTCCCTTTTATGCTCTTTATTCCAGTATCTTAGTTTTGTATCTTACTGAACTCTGGTTCAAAACTGAAAAAAAACCATGGCAAACATGGTGTAGTGAAAACAGCTACAAAGACCGTAAGAACCTCTCATATATTTATACAGAACCAGGAAAAGAAAGGAAATTCATTCACTGTGTAGTTAATTAGAGATAATCTCAAGTACTAAAATATTCTCAAGTGGAATAGCTTGACACCATGTTATAGACTGCATTGCAAACCCAAATCTATCTATATATATCTCAYTCTCTGAGGTCTGAAAGTTTTTCTAAATAATACAAAAATATCTTCATTATTTGACATTTAAAGAGAGGAATAAAAATCCCTGAGTAAGCCAAAGACAACTGATATGTATAACCTCAGAAAACACACTCAAAACCAAGACCAATTTTAAGGCAGCTTCCAATTTCAGACAGAACACAAACAGAAAACTGATGTGTCTCAGAAGAAAAAAAAATCTAATTAACAGGTGGATTTGCACTGACAGTAGGTTTTGAATTTTATTTCTAAATGTCATTGCTTCTCTGCTTCATTTGCAAATCTTAGAAAAGKACTATTTCTACTGTTAGGATAAGAGGGTCAACATGTCCTTAAATTCAAATGGAAATTATTAGTTATTGAYTACTATGGTGTGCTTGTACACACTTTCAAGAAGGAAAAAACCCACAAGAAAATAAAACCAGAAGCTGACAGAAAACAACCATCCTAGCCAACTATGGTAAGCTGATATTTGTGTTTCCAGGTAAACAAAAGTCATCAGCTTCTTCCACCGAGGCTTCAAAGTCAAAGCGAGTATCTTATAACAGCATTATGTTAGTGGGGCAGAATACTATTTGCTTAAAAATTACAACTTGATGCAGATTTAACAACAATTTTCAAAGAAAGTGGTACAAAGTACATCCTCTTAAATGATACATTATTTGCGAGCCTAAATTTTGAAGTCTGTAGACTCTTTAGGACATCTCCCATCTTCCTGCTTTCCCTATATATACAMAAACATATATATACACATATGTGTATCTTCAAACACACACACACTGAAAAAAGTACCTTCACAGTACAAATCCAATCTTCTTTAAGATTGGCTTGTATTTTTACAGTATAAAGTAGATATTTTTCTTATTCAGCTCCTTTCTTGTTTCAGTGTTCTGTCTACACAAATTTATTTTATTCTATTTTTTCTCCTAAGTTATATTTGTATGATAAATTTGGATCAAAATTGAAAGAGTAAAAACTCTCAGTAGCTGATTCCTTATGCTGAATTACACTGCTTTTGTGGTGACGCACTGAGAAAGAGGTTTTGTAACAAACAGTGGAACGCTGAAGTTAAGAAAAAAAGAACTGTCATGTGCCAGGAAGAGAAATACTGGAAGCAGAAAGTAAGAATGAAGTGGTCTCCTAAGAATTCATGATCCCTCCCCTTAGCCGGGATTCACAGATTTTCCTCATGAGACATCAGTGGATACTCCAAGACTTACATAGTAGTCTACTTAAAGGAACAAACAAACAAAATGTGCTATTTAGGTTATAAAATTTCATCAAGTCATTCTTCACACAACTAGTATGTAGCATGTGTATCATATTCCAAGTCAGAATAAAAGAGCAGGTTTCCAGCTTCCCTGCAAACACACTTCAGGGATATCTTGGGACAGAATAGGCCACTGACACTTCCTGTTATTTAAACCCTTCAAACTTTTTCTGTACTGTCAGAATTTAAAAAYGAAGTCCTGTTGTAACAACTCTCATCACACCCCCTCTCATTAATATTAATAGACTGTCATAAATAAATTACTGAAGTGAAACCAATGACCATATTCTTAAATCTCACGGTGCTTCAGTACTACAGATCTTTCCCCCTGAGGCACTGCAGTTTGGCAGGGGCAATGTGCACTCTTGCCCACTAGCAGGAGGACTCAGAAGATAACCAGCTGTCGTGCTCTGGCATGTGATGGGGTTTCGGTATGCTGAACAGAATGCTGTGTGATGGAAGTTATTTACAGAAGTCGTTTTTAATACCAAAAGTAGTATGCTCAGTATACAGTAAGAGTCCAAACACTTCTAAGCATTTCCCCCTTAAAGGCCGACACTGAAGTTAAACGAGCACATGTTAGCAGTTAAACGCTTTCTTCACAGGCCAAATCGGTAGTAGAGTTGTGGCTACAATACAGACTTGGATTGTCTGGTTCAGAAACTTAGACTCAAAAAACCCCCTCCAAAGTAACAACTAAAAAAACAAAACTAAAAACACTTAAAAAGCAGCAGTCAGGGGGCCCATCTTGTTGAGAGTGCACCAGAGCAAAGAGGCTTTCTGGTCTGCAGTAGTGTTTTCGGCTGAGGGAAGATGGCAGGAGAGCCCCCATTCTTCTTCCASGGCGGCGGCTTTGATGCTGTTACCAGCACTGTATTGCTCTGTTGCACAAAGCACAGATAGCCCTTGCAGGACCAGCTCAGTTCAGGCAAGTAAGGTCCATCCTCACCAGGGCATACCTGTCCGTGATCTTTTCCTCTGCTTTTTACAAAGGCAATAGATAGGAAACACAAATAAACCTGCCAAAAGAAGAAAACATGAAAAAAAACCAAAATTAAATGCAATCCTTTGTGCATGTATTGTGTTCTTTCAATGTAGGTATTCAGACAGAGCTTTCTGTGTCTCAAGAGAATTTACACGAGGTGTTTGGGCAAGCAGAAAAAAATAGTAGCTTGCAAGAAACAGTCTATTTGATAATGAGTTAACCTACGCTTATTCTTTCCTTTACAACAAATTCTTGCTAACCCTACACCCACCTCTGACAAATTCATTTCTGAACCATGCTGTTTGGTATTAGGTACAAAGTTAAAACTTTTAAAAGTATTCTAGAAATTTTTAAATCTAAATTTAAAGCTGATGTAACTAAACTACTTTTTAATTAGTTTCACATGCAATAGAGACAGCACATTACAGTTTTACTTTTCATTTCTTTTTACAACCATTCTCATCTATTGTGAAGTAATACCAAATGTTTATCCATTAATAAYACCAAATGTTAATCCTTGCCTGGGCAGGGAACTATTTATTCTTAAAAGTAGTTTGAGAGAAAGCAAGTTGTAAAAACAAAACAAAACAAAAAATTGCATTTATTCAGGTGAAAAATAGTTTGTCAAATAGTTTGTACTCTGTCAAGCCCAAATGAAAGGCATCTCCCCCTTTCTCCTGCCACCAGCTTACAGAAATTGCCAAAGATTTTTTCAGACACCACTACAGTAACAACATAGAACAAAAGACTACTACAAGCACAGAGTTCTTGCTTTGCTCAATAGCCTTGTAAATGGTGCAGAATGGTTTTCAGCTATGATACTGAAATTACTTTAAGAGTGGTGTTGGCAGCAAATATTGCTGTAATCACCTCAAAACCAAAACTTTCCTACAAATAATCAATGTTTTTGGAACTGCTCATACTGCTGCTCTTGATTTATCTTATCCAGCCAAGCCTAGGATGAGACTTCAATGGCATTCTGATTATTACTGCAAATATTGTTATTATACTACTGCAAAGCCCTCKTAATTTTTTGTATAACCAAAAGAGTGGGGTTTTTTTCCCACCACAGATTATACCAGATTGCACACCAAAATAAGCTTTACTGGCATTAAGAAGTCTTTATTGTCTGTATTTTTGGCATAAAATTGCTATTGGATACGATAAATACTTAAAATAGAAATCTCTCTCTCTCTTCAGTGAAGATGGTCTAAATACAGAAAATAACAGCGATATTCCTTAGTTGGCCAGATGTAGTCCAGAAAAGCTGTAGTAGTATTTTGGTTACAGCTTGATTGGTTATTTACAACCTTATTAATGTAACTATCCTGGTGTATTTTGGCTTTATTATATCAAAATGGAAGTGTCACATCCCAATATATCTCAGGGCTGGGCATGCACTGCAAATTTTCAGTGAACTAAGTAGTTTGGTGAAGAGCTGTGAAGCAGCATGATCCCTGAATGACGTATTAACTGCCAACATAAAGAGGGGATATGTACTTACATGAGCTAAATGATACTTTTATTGTCACAGCTAATTTCCGTTCTGCAGGAAATCTCAGCTAAGCCAGGCAAAGAGCATCTTAGCTAAAATAACTGTCCATGTTAATACATTCACAGAGCTTTGATACCGCACCAAATGAGTTCACAGTACCAGTTTTTGTGATGGAATACAATTTTGCACAATCATATTTTGAGACTGACTCATCCCAGTTTTGCTGCTTTGTTGCTGTTGTTTCTTCAAGCTCGTGAGCTCTTGGGACTATGTCTTAGCGCCCCAAAAATCTTTTCATACATACATATGGCCAAGATCATAAAATTAGATCAGTGATTCAGTGGGGTGATTGTAGGGTGGCTCCAGCSTCCAGGATTATATTTAAGTTACTCTGGCCTTTCTACTGGTTTAACTATGCTAGTCAAAGACTTCAGAACACCAAATAATTGGTAACAAAAATAAAGCTAATAAGCATAAAATGCAAGAAAGGAAAAAAAAGAGATCCTAGAAGCAAATTTTTTAGAAAAAAGTCATGCGTTTAATACTATAACAGTATCTGTGAAATCTGTACTTTTTGTCCATGCCTGTGAGATGAAAATATTGAGATGTCATACAGAGAAGGTCATGGAATAATCAGGATTAGATTCATTCACGTATATAACTCTTACCTATTACAACAGCTACAGCTCCCAGTGCCAGTCCCAGAACCAATATTAGGGGTGTAATGAGTAGTTTTCCAGCTGAAATGCAAAATTCATTAAACAGTTCAAAGAAGGTATTTTTATTTTTTCCCTTTCCAACCATTCATAAGTATTTTGACATCAGACTCCCATTTTTTTAATTATTATTTTTAAAATAATTTACCTCTACAAACAGGATTCCTATTTGTAATTTCATGCTACAAATTCAGCTAGGAGCTACCACCACTTGGTCAGCTCCCTGCATGCATTTCTCTCTGCCCTCTTCACCCATCACGGCTCATTTTGTACATTAACAGCTTGCATTTATTTCTGTTTCCATTCTGAAATCCCTCAAGCATTGACAGGAATGTGATAGCTGTAAAGCTACTATCACTTGGCTTCTCCGGAATCCTACTGCATAGCAACCACCCTGGAACGATGCCAAACAAACTAGCATCTTGGAAAGTTTAGGTTAGCTCAAGGTGATGAGACCATCACCTCTAAATATGCTTCTGCTCGCTTTAAAAGGCTACTGTGAAGTGCTCATATACAGCTGTGATTTAGGTCTAAATCAAACCACAACCACGTCTATTTTGGATCAACATTTTTAAGGATATGTTGTGGCTCTTACATGAGTAGGGCAGCCATGTTGAGCAGCATCCTGGCTAGAGCAGAAGACCAAGAACAAATAAAGCACGCTTATATACTTTACTTCTGATGAGTTCATGATCTGCAGAAATTCAGTTAAGGCAGGGGTCTTGCTGAAACAGGGAATTTGAAACTGAACCAGAACCCAAGTGATCTTCCTTGCACTGCACACTTTCATGGGAAGAATGTCCCTGGCTCTGTTGGCTGAGCAGCTGGGTCAAAGATGTCACTTGTTTAAGCTGTGTGAAAATGCAGGACTGCAGGCATTTTTACTGATATAGTAGCAGTTTGATCAGGGACTTGGAAATTTTGCAATTCTCTAAGTTAGGCATGTGTTTGAAACATCACCTCTAGAATTGGAGAAAAACRGAGTTTGTTACCTCTCTCTTCCCTGTCCTTCCCTCTCTCAAGTCATTCATATCAGATTTCAGTAAGTGGATTACTTCATTCAATAATGATGTAAACCTTTCCATAACCTGAGACACTAATTTGAGCAGTCTGAAGGAAAAATGAGATATTTTGGAAATATTTACAGCAGTTAAATGAACTGGTCCTTTTCACACCCTGTTTTGATAGCTTTTAAATTTCATAGGAGTGTTGTGGGTGGGAAACATTAATTCCTAGAAGAAAAAAAATTGGCCAATATTTGTATTACTCTAGTTGCTAGGCATCCTAATGGCATACCTTCTTGGGACTCCACTGCACTGCGTTCTATACACACAGAACCTGTCAAATAAATTATTCAAGTGTAGACAGAAGAATGACTGTAAAGGGATGGAAACACTCAAGAAAGGTCCAAAACTAAGCAATTAAAAACATTTTAAAATATTACCAGAGCCTTTAACAATTTCAAAGAAAGCTTATAAAAGGTCTAAGGTTTAAGGTATGAACTCCTTACTTTATTAATAGCCATGTAATTAGAATACTAGAAAATTATGATGTTTGGTACTAAAGTTATTAAAAACTTAAACCACTGTACTGGTGACTGAGTATGCAGACATAGTCTATGGAAAGGGCTAAGCTAGCCTTTGATTGGAATAATTTCTTTGCAGACACAAAGAACAGTTCCTAAGCTAATTCAAGAACTTGTTTACTTACATTTGACAAACTCAGAGCTGAAATAAAGCATGAGTAGTGCCTTTTTCCTTCTGCCTGTGAATATGAAGTTATGAGTACTGTGTAGTACTTATAAGATCTTATAGAATAAAATGACTTTTCATCATCATGAGACAGTATGTTCTGTTGGTTAGCAATGCATTATTTCTAAAGATTAAACTTCAAAATGAAACTTTTCTCCTTATATATCTATCGCATTTAAATCCTTAATATTTCTTTRCCTTTGTCAACTAAAATTAACAAACAAGTTAACACGAGGTGAACGAGGCTTGCCAATGTTGCCATCAGGACGATTACAGACAGCAGCAATCACTCCACAGCCGCAGGTTTGTACCATTTGCTCCAATAATTTTTATCCGCATTGTATGAAACAATTACAAAATGCTCCATTTTACATGCCTGAATTGAAAATTACTTTATATGCAATTCCAGTTTGACAAATGTCCTTTGTCACAGTGTGAAGGATTACGAGGCTCTTAATCATAGAGGGAATCCTGACACACCAAGAAATGTCACTGAGACTAAGGATGTTAACTGCAGGCACTAAACTGCCCAAAGATCCACTGTCCTATGTCTGCTAGCTCYGAGACCGATAGAAGAGACAGGAAATGTAAAACCTACCTCAGATCTGAGTAAAATCTTGGGTCATTAGCCCATGTGGTGAACTTAGCAGTAGGCTATGATAGCCAGTTTGTCCAAAGCCAGTTTTTATGGATAACTTAACATGAAACAATAGAAACAGAACAAGCCTTAAAAGCGAATCTTTTTACAACTGCACTCAAATTAATGGTAAACAGTTTCTCTGCTGGGTTGCCCAGCATGAAGATTTAGACATTCGTGGTAATGTAATGTCTAACTGTATTTGCAGGGGTCTCAGAGGGGTTGCCTTATTTTTCATACAGATGATTAGATTTTTCTGCAAACTAAGTATTTCAGGATGTTTCTCTTGTCTAACTTTGGGTTTAGTTACAAGTTTTAGGGTAATATATACATACCTCAATAAATCCTTAGAGAACTCTTTGCCATAGCAAAAATTCATAAACCAGTTAAACAAAAGAAATTTAATCACTAGCATATGAGAAATAGTAAGTTTTATATTTTCTAAATATCATTATTGTTTAAGCCGAGACACCAGAAGTATCTACTCAAAAATGAAAATAGCAATATCTGTGTAGATGTAAGTTCTAATAAAAGTTTACATTTGTTTTTAAAGAGTCCTATAAAGTGTATAGAGATGGCTTCCTACAAGTCAGACCAACTTAAATAATGAAGCTGCTAATGAAGGTTGGATCACAGAACTGCATGCTTCCTTCTGCAGGGCTCAAAGCCACGCTTGCATGAAGGGAATCTTGTGCTCTGCTGGGGACAGGAGTACACATCAGTCAGATCTGAAAATCTCCTGCTTTCAGAATCCTATCTGAAATGCTGCTTACCATGAAAAAAAATTCACTTGCTTTAATAGCTTCATTATACGTTATGTCTTGTTACAGATCCATGAAGTACCTACCAATTGATTTTGAATATAATTCATCCAACTGGTGGTATTCCAGTAGCATCTTAAGTATGCTCAAGACAGCTGAACGTGTTTTTCCTTTCTGTACAATTCATCACTGACTCCAGTTATAATCCAACATTCTGCTTTCAAAAATTTAGCCAAATAATTATTATGAGAATGAAATCTCTAAGTCCACTGGGACTGAAGAATAAAAGCAATTTCACTTTACTGTACTCATCACAAGACAGCTTCTCTAAAAACCATGCTGGCTAAGGACAGGAGAGAAACGTCATCAAATTCAGAGATCACTTCTGCTCTCAGATTTTCTTCTCCGTGTGATTACTATCACCTTTACATGACAACAGGTTTATGATCGAAAGTATGTCTAAATTTATGCTGTCATAAATGTTTTTCCCTTATTTTTACTGCAGAGCAGTTTGTGATTGTATGCACAAACATTTGCTTCTCAGCAGAAACTATGAGGTGTTCTTTCTACACACTCCACGTAGCCAGATTTTAGAAACAAGCCAAAAAAACCTTCACTGCACATGGCTGCAAAATCACATTTACTTAAGTATTTCTTCTCCATAGCAATAAAGTAAAAAGCAGTGATAGAAAAAACCCACATATCTAGCGACACCTCACCAGTCTCCCAGAGATAGCCAAGATAACATTCCCTTAATTTCCACTACTTAGCAGGGGCAGGAAATCCAACTTCTGTTTCTTATTACATGTTATTAAAATTTAGAGACTATGCTTTTAATGGCCTCTCTGCTACCATCTCTTCTTCTGCTGACTTTCAGAACAGAACCAAACCCCAGGTTTGTACAGTAGCACCTACTGATGATAATGCTCCTCTCTTGCCTCATAAAGTATTTACATATATACATTTACAGCTCTAGCTACTGGGACCTCCCTGAGCCTTGGTGTGATCCCTAATTGGAATTCAACATTTCAGGGTTTTCAATTTGGTTTTAAGTGATTAAGTCTTAGTAAGCTTCAGCTTAACACCAAACACAAACAAACCAAAACAAAAAATAATATCAAATATCATGACAAAGCAGAATCTGATGGAGGGTCCATAAAAGAAAGATATGAAAAGGTAAGCAAGGTATTATTACTCAATTTAATGGTAACACAAGTAACCAATGAAATTATCAGGAATCAATAAAAAAACAACAGGACTTTCTCCACACAACACACAGTGAAATCCTAGAGCCTCTACCAGAAATGTTGTGGAAGCCAAAATTTAAGAACTGTATAAACTAGAGAAGGATCCATCTACTGTTAGTAATTAAGCAAAGGTTCAGATAGAAACCTTAATTAAGAAGTGTCTAAGACAATGATTACTGGAAACAAACAGAGAGTGAGATCTTATTTCTAACGGACCACTGCTGGGGACAGACGCCCTAGGCAGACCTTTATACAAGCCCARTTAACAGGCACAGGTCAATTCTGTTGAACTGTGTTTTACAAAGACAGATGATCCTAGCAAATTTCCAGCATTGAAAATGGCAGAATCCACAAACAAYCCCACAGAGTTTGGGATTATAACTTCTTCGAAAGGTCAGGAAAAGATCAGGAGGTACAATCTTACAGCAATATAATGCCTTCTTAAAAACACATGTGAAAATCGACATGTGCACTTGTGTGGAAAAAAGTACAAAAGCCTAGACTGGCTCACATATGCAAATCATAGCCAAAATCTACTGCAATGGAGGAAGAACTGTGAGCTCAATTCCCAAATTCAAATCTGATGCAAATTTTTGAAGCTTCTTTTTTATTTCCATGTGTGAGTACTRTTAGGGCTCTGGAGTGTTTTGGTACTTATTCATAAAGTAAATCAGGATCAATATTAAAATTTAGAGCTGTAGAGATGACAGATCTAAGACCGTAACTATCAGCGCAGAATTCTTTGAATTATTGTCAAACTGAGTGTTAACAACCTATTGAAAAATGGGGGCAATTACTACATGTGCTGCCAGATTCAGCCAGCAGATGATGACCATTCTTGTGAGAAATCACATCATATGACAGAGGGAGTTTTGGAGAGAATTTTTTAAAAGAAAACCCTATGAGAAATGTAATCTGAAGCTTTGAGCTTTGGTAATCTTTCTTGGGTTTACTAACTAATGCAAACCACAAGTACACTTCCAAACAGGAAATGAGAATAAAAATATCTTATACCTTCTCTATGTGTGATCTTGCAAATATGAGCATACTCATCTTCACCACTGAGCTTTAATATCCAAGGCCAGGTTGGACAGGGCTCTGAGCAACCTGATTGAAGATGTCCCAGCTCATWGCAGGTAGGCTGGACTAGATGGCCTTTAAAGGTCCCTTCCAGCCCAAACTATTCTAAGATTCTAATTAGGTTACCCATGATTCTGCATGTGAGCAGCATTGATTTGGTTATGTCTCTGAGTACAATCTGTTGCTACAGCACAGACTAATTACACCAAATGTACCAAGATCTATTTAAAAACAGCTTACACTGTTTGCCATTGTGGCTATTACTAAAAGCTCTTCTGAAAGCTAAGTACTTTGAAACAGTTCTTGAATTTTAAGCCTAAATTTACTCATGAATGTTTATATTCATGTGCCCTAGTGCCAGCATTGTCTTTTATCTAGACTAGGTATCTTCTCATATGTTGGAATTTATCTTTACAAAATGTACCAGAGTAGGCACCTCCAATCACTTTCAGTTTTCATCCCCTTGTTATTTCTATATCTTTAATTCACCTCTCTTATAAGGTTTGTTACAAAGCCTAACAAGCTCCTGAGGTCAAACTAATGGGCTTGGATGACTTACTGTCACTTGTTAAACAAGCATTCCAGGTTTGTGAATCTCCCACAACTTTGCAGAGCAGCAAGACTGGCATTTTTATTACCAGGTCTATGAGTTTGCGTGCCAACGCTTGTGTTACTCTGGAAATCACCTAGTTTTCTTACTGAAACATGACTGGCTCAGAAGTWTTGTTTTCACATCAGGTCTGCTAACTCCTTTTTCCCAAAAGTTCTCTCTCTTGCCTTTATCTCTACAATCAAGCTCGAAGTATTTCCTCATCCTAGGTAAACTACAAGTCGTCTCCAATTTTTATGCCTTAATTCAAAGTACAGAAAGTTCTGTTTTTCTTATTAGGTCCCCATTTTTGACAGTCAATACAACCATTTCCTATARTAAGTTGCTTTACATACTGTAAACTCATTGCAATGATTGAACATCTATGTAAGAAACCACCTAAAGTAATAATCTACTTTATTATTTTGTGCTGCTATAGGTTGAGACAGATATACATTTGGTTCAAAAGCAAATTTTGARTGACTTTTTGTTTAATAAAAGACATTTTTGGTATCATACTTATGTGAGCAAGATTAATGTATATAAGTTGTATTTTGTTTTAAACTGGATTTTAGCTGAACTGAAACTAACAGTTAAAATAGTGTCCTCCTATTTACAAGGGAAAAYCTGAGTTTTTCTAAGCCAAATCAGGTTCAAATCCAAAGAGCATTTTATTCAAACAAATTCTTGACATAGAGGTTAATTTCAAAAAGCTTCCTCCTCTGGTCCATTTCTCCTACATATTTTTAGACTAATGAACACAGCCAGAAACATGCATACTAACAACATTTTCCCAGTTTCCTTATGTATCATTAAAAAAGATTAGGAAACAAGCTATCAAAAGAGGACACAATACTTAGTCATACCACAACCCATCTAAAAAGGGAGGCCAAATGCTATATATTTAAATATATGTCATAAACCCCTTTTGCATAACTGAAAAACAAGTTGCTCATCCAATACTTTAAACCACTAGTTTTAATTTAACTGTAACTGCCCCATTCCCCCAATCACTTCATTGTGCAGCTCTCCACAAGGAACATTTATCCACTCACCACAGACAGAGCCTCGCACTAATCTCCTTAAATGTGGTCTCTCGGGGAGGTAGCGGTATTTGCATCCAAAGATACTGAGGTTTGACGTGTGATCTCCAAAGAAGCGGAGCTGGCGGTATCTCTCCCCACAACGGTAACAGAAATTAGTGTTACACTGTGAACAGGTCATATGGTCACACCCTTCAGTTCTCTGGATGTGGATCTGTATGAGCGGAAGGAAAAAAAAGATTATTTTTCCCTCCTCCCTAAGGACAGGAAAGCAGGCACTGCTCAGGCAGTCCATGTGCCAGAAGAAAAGAAGCTGCAAGCAACCCCCTGCTAAGTCAGTATTTGCATTAATTAATACTGCAGCTGGCTTAAGACAATAATGGTTTTCTAAGGCATGTTTCAGAGCATTAAATATGAGTTACTATTGTTTCCAGATTCCCATTTCCTATATAATTCTCCTTCTTTGTTTAACCACTCTTCATATCAGATGAGAATTCTTGCCCTTACTGAAAATTTGGTTTTATTACCGAAGTAGATACGTTAGCACCAAACTTTAAGAAAAATAAAAACAACACAGTGCATATCGTTATGAACTCTGTTTGAGCCCTCCACAGATGGGTTTCCCTCTTAGGCCACCCGTGGCTCCACTTCCTTTTCCATCACAAATTGATTTGGCATTTTGTAATAAACACCCGAAAGACACTGCTGTTACAGTGTGCAATTTGAGAAGTATGGATGGTTTTTTCTTCTTTAAAAAAAAGAAAAAAAGAGTCCACAAACTATACAAAAAATTACACCAAGCTTTCATGATATCTACAGTACAGCATGAAGCAGGGCTGCCCAGGTTCTACAGCCATCTTTCTGCTGACTGCCTGCATAAATAATTCCCCATCCTGTGTTCCAAGACCACGTTCCACAGCGGAATGGTAGATAGCCTAATAATTGAGGTTGAGAGTGACTCTCAGGGGTCATCTATTTTAACCCCCAAGTCCAAGCTGGGCTAACTCCAGCCAGATCAGATTGCTCCAGGTCTCATCCCACTAGATTTAAAAATTTTCCAAGTATGCCATGGCCTCTTTGAGCGATCTGGCCCATGCTTCACCATCCTCCCTGGAAATGCTTTTTTCCATTTCATCCAATTTGAATTTTATCTGTTGAAACTTGCAATGGATAAAGGGATGCCTCCTGAAACTCCTATACATATCTACATGTATTTACTTTGCAGGGAGGTACAGGCAAAGACACAGCATCACCAGTCAGTGGCCTGACAAGCACCAGAGACACTGAAAACTCAGGCAGCTCAAGAGAAGCTCATGACTCCTGGGGTATCTGATGTTCTTGAGAGGGTCAAGCAAATTTGTTCTTTTGTGCTAATTCCGGGGCGATCTGGAATTTCACCTTGCTCATCCCAACATCTACTGAAACTGGCACTTTATATGTGTAACAAAGTGAGGCTTTCCAGCAGCAACATTTGTGGTAAAAGATCCCAGGGCAGATGCAGGTAACAGTAGTTCCAGATACACCTGCCAGCAYCCCTGTGCCAACAGCAGTGATCTCAGAATTCGCATTTCTACACTTTCAAATGCTGCTTTTATACAAAAGAGGGGAAAGATATTCACAAAAGAGAGAATTGGGCTATTAAAAAAAATGCTTTCTAGTGGGCAACTATTCTAGTGGACTTAAATTGGTCTGAATAAGCAAATAACCCCCTCTACCCCTAGAAGTCTGCTGTATCACAGGTGTCCTGTTTTCCAGAAGCACCTGAAAAAACACCATTGCTGATGAGCTTTATAAGCCACTTGACTTCAAAACTTCCACAGTTAAGCACTTACAGCAAGCAAAGTGGAAACCCAATATTGTACCAACTTAAGCATAACTCATGATGATAAACACTATTTTCTTCTAAACAGCACATTAGTCCCAAAAGTCAGCTTGACTTTTGTTTTTACTTCTCAGGTTACATGCAAAAAAAATACTGACCATGCTTTACGGTGTTTATTTAGTGTAATTCCTAATATTAACTTGAACTGAAATGAAGGAATTTTAATAGTGACATAATGTATTTTAGCAAATTAACTTTAAAATTTAATTCAAATTAGTTTTTCAGGGACAAACTCAGAGAGCAACTATACAGACTTTTGTAATTTTAAAGGTAATCTTCCGTATCTGCTGATTCCATCTTAAAAATGTAAATGAGGAAACTAAATCTTGTGACACTAATGAGAATTAACTGGATGCTTTATTTTGTTTTTGAATCAAGACTGTTGAATCCTCCTCTCTCTTCTCTAATTTACCAACACAATTAAGTTACCATCCATCCTAACTGGAAGTCTCTACAAGCCTGGAACCTATAAAAACCCTGCATGTAAACCAAAACTACTTCACATTTCAAAAGTAAATTAATTTTTTTTGGGAGTAAGAGCTTCAAGGAGATGCTAGCAATAGCTTTATATGTTCTACCAGTCATACCTTTCAGAAATGCCCACCTCTTAGAAACTGCTTGCCATCCTTCCACCCATGCTTTCCTAGAAGCATCCCAGCTCCAGTTAGTCATGCATCACTCCTGAATCATTTGTCAGTCTACTGGTTTCTGCACTAAATTTTCCAGACATACTGTCCTCTTGAAAGATGAAAGAAGTTGACACAGGATTTATTTTCTTACAGACACACAGCAACTACATGCACTTCATATTTTCTTCTTCAAAAAGTAAACCATAAAAATATTTTAGTCAATGCTTATCTGCAGACATATAACTGTCTTCAAATGCTGCAAATATGGAACAACTGGTTGTACTTGCCTATATTTTTTTGTTGCAAAAACTTTCTTTTTTTTTCCAGGGAGGAAAGACTTGATTAAAAAATGAAGCAAAAAACCCCAGAAACCTTAGATACAGGGCTTGGACTCCCTATCACATGCATGCAGACTGACAATACCAGGTGAACTTTGTATCCTTTGGTCAGGCTGTTTTCAAGCCTAAGACATGACATCTCACTAGATCAACTTCAGCTCCGGTTCACAYGGACATGCCTCCCTGCCCTCCAGATAATCCACTGACAGAGATGGATTACAAATCTATAAATCGAGAAAGTGATCGCCGATGGCTCAGATATCATGACAGTACCACAGCCCACACAGGCAGCCAGGGGAATGCATGGTGCCAGGAGTGCAGCTTGCTGTAGGAAGCTGTGGCTGTGTGGGGCCCAGGGCTGTGACTGCAGGCTCCCTTGCAGCATGGCCAGGGTAGAGGGGGCACAGTGACAGCATGATGACTGCAAACCCAGTTTCTGCCTCCATGCAGTCAAAGCTACAGGCTTCATCCTGCACCCAAGGCCTGTTCAAATCCAAAGATGTTCGCTCACCTTACAGGGGAAGGTTTAGTCATTCAGAAAACCAAGAACAGCTCCCAGAGCAACAGGAGTGAAAATTACACACCAAGTGCACCTAGTCCAGAGTCTTAACCAGACAACTGAAGTAGCACAGTGGCTATTTCAGACCCTCACTTTACCCCCTCTGCATGTTACATGTCCTCTCACAGAAATCTTCTACGGAAATCACTGCCAAGAGTTCTGAGGGAGAGTGGCTATTTCTCCTCCACTCCTGAAGAAAACCTTCATAGCTTTATCCCTTCATATACAAACAGGGACTCTCCTCCCTCCAGAAGATGAGAATTAATTTGCAGAGCACCTCCAAAAACTATGTTGAGTTATTTGATAATGCTTATATGAATCGGAACAGATAATCCACAGATAAGAAGTACACACTCCTTTATTTGCATTGACAATATTGTTTACTTTAATTTCTGCTGCTGTTCAAAGCTTTCTAAGCTAGAGCTGCTATGTGGTGTTTTCCTCAGACAGTGTTGTTTTTGAAATCTGTGGTAAGACAACACCAACATGAAGTACTTCCTTGGTTTGCTGCACTGTAAAAACACTTGTGGAAACAAAGGCATTTTGTTGCAAACATAGCAAGAAATTGTAAAAGGTAAACCCTGAAAACAGTAGCGGGGAAAGACAAAGCTACAGATTTTGTCACATGACATCCAAATTTGCACTCATTAGTCAACTCTCTCTGGAGCAAGACCAGCACTTTTTCGATAAGTCTTGTTGAGAAAAATTGTCTATGCTGACACTTAAAATAGTGTATAGTAAATCTGGAAAAGGTTCTATTCAAAGCAAAAAAATATGTCAAAATTAATTTAAGATATAGTCTTAAAAAAGTAGCATTTTGCCATATTTCCATACTGACATACAGTCACAACATGAATCTATAATTACATATTTGTACAGTCTGCAACATTTTTATTATCTTGTGTAAATACATCTTAGAGAGACCAGGTAAATATAAGCTATTCCTATTAGATGCACTAAAGCTGTATCTAACTACAGGAAAAAGGAATCAAGTTTAAGCTTATTTAACAGTCCCCACTAAATTCACATTACAAAGGATTATGTTCTTTCAAATCACTTACCCAAACCACTGAAATACTAGTGAATATTTGCCTGAGGATCTGCCTATRTATATACAAATACCCTGTAAATGTGTTTTTTCTCACCTGCATGCCCAGACAAGAGAATGCATTTGGCTTCCCCGTGGTACAGCTAAAAAGAGTCCATGTGTGTATGTATCTGTGTGTATAAATTATTATCTCCAGAAGATAGCTGTAAAATATGGTCACAGTTTACTCTGTAATCAGCATCACACTTTGGAAGTCACCAGTAATTTTACAAATTACCTCAGTAAAGAAAGTGTACCTCTACTGAAGTTTCTACCTTTAATCTCTGTTCATTTCAGTTTTAGTGTAAAGACTGAATACCAATATCTTTGGACACAATTGAGTCTTGACTTTTCCCTCAATCTGTTTGTCAATTTTGGCTGCTGCAGATTTTTAACTAAAATATGAAACAGGTTAAAAATAAAGTATGTTGTCACCTGAAACATTGCCTATGTGAACCTAGAACATGGATAAATCAAATATGTTACAAACTCTATTTTCTCTGTCACTCTATTTTATTTGGAAATATGATTATCATCTGTTTCAGTGTTATTTTATATAAAGGTTTTGAAAGGAGGGATGGCTGGGAGAGAGAGGCAGAGAGGTATTAGGTCTAATCCCCTGATTCCAAATAGTTAACTGTTGGAACATTTATCCCCATGTGCCCAAACATCTACTAAAGATTTGATGAAGAATGTTGCTTAAGACGTATTTTTTGAACTACTCAATAACCAATGAAAAAAGAACAACAGTACCACTAACTGCTGGTTAAGTGATACTTTTGATTACTTGGTAGTTATAGATTTGATTTAAAAATAAACAATGCRTTGAGAGAAACAGTTTGGAGTTTGTAGGCAGGAAGAACTTTTTTCACCTCTGAAGAAAAAAGTATCAAGAGTGGGGATAGCAACACAGTTTATAAAAAGGTTGAATTCCCTCTTCAATATTCACTTTTAATGCCACATTACCAGAAAGGACTTCACAGAGGTTCTTTTTCTGTGCTGGTTTCTTAAGTTTCCATACTGCCTCCTACCACGTAGGAGGTTTAATTTTCCTTTGATTAAGAAAAGAAACCTAAAGTATTTTGAAATTAGCAGCCACACTCATGCAACTTCACACTTCAAAATTAGTGACAAGCCATGTAAGATTCAAGCATCCAACCTTTTCTTTTGAGGGATGGTGAAAAGGGTTGTACATTTAAATGTGGTATTTTGAATTTATAACTTATTCAGCCTAAATTTACATTTAGCAGTTTTAGCTCCCTTCTCTTTCCAGCTAGCAGCCTTCATACCACCCCTGTTTTTCCACACTCATATTTTTTTGCTTGGTCCACTTTCTTCATTTTTTGGATAACTTATTTCAAGTTACATCATTCTCATTGTCATAAAATCTGAATCTGGACACAAGTCAAACAATTAAAATCAAAACACATACTTCTTCCCACTCGAAAAGGAACAAAGTAGCTTACTTTAAGACTTCCCAGAAAGTGAACATTTTTAGAACTGGCTCAAACCTATCAACTCTTACCAAAAAGCAAGCTGTAAAAAAACTCTGTTAAAAGGTCACATGTGTGCAGGAGGAAGGGTAAACAACCAGTTGCTGATTTCAGACCTTTCCAGTTTTGCTCAGTGTTTTGAAGTCTTTCAAGCTATGGCATGACAGGCATCTCTTTCCCAAAGACCAAAATAAGATACTTAGTAAAGTGCTAAACCTTTTCTTATTAGCACAGTGTAAGGTTCCAAGTGTGACATACGCTTTGTACGTTTATAAGTAAATCTTCCCCTTCAATATTTATTTTCTACCAAATATTCCAGTTTCCTTGCTTTGTCCTCTGGGTAGATGTAGAGCAATAGAAAATTTCAAATTAGGTAGTCCCTCTCAAAAAAACTCCAACAAAACTGTCTCCCACCACCATGGTGCTCTTAAGGTTTTGACTTACTACTCTGTTGGTAGCTGTGAAAAAAATAGTGCACAAATGTAACAGCAACCTTCATTAAGGGCAACTGGGGSAGGGGTGTGCAGGGCTGCTGCATCCCATTTCAGTAGTGGCAAGTATTTCGTATCCTGGAAGGGATCAATGACATTTTTAGGGTGTGGAACTGCACTTCAGTGTTGAAAATTARACTAATTAATGAGGAAGACTTCACAGAATCATCTAGGTGGGAAAAGACCTCCGAGATCAAGTCCGACCTTTGACTGATCATCACCTTGTCACCTAGACCATGGCACTAAGTGTCACATCCAGTTGTTTTCTTGAACATCCCCAGGGTTGGTGACTTCGTCACCTCCCTGGCAGCCCATACCAATGTTTAACAACCCTTTCTGTGAAGAAATTTCTTCTGATGTCCAGCCTGAACCTCCCCTGGTGCAGCTTGAGGCAATGTCCTCTTGTCCTATCACTAACTGCCTGGSAGAAGATGCCGACCCCCTCCGGGCTACAACCTCCTTTCAGGCAGTTGTAGAGAGTGATAAGGGCTCCCCTGCGCCTCCTCTTCTCCAGGCTAAACAGATCCCTCAGCTGCTTCTCACATTTACCCTCCAGATTCTTCTCCAGCTTCATTGTCCTTCTCTGGACTCACTCCAGCACCTCAATGTCCTTTTTGAAGTGAGGGGCCCAAAACTGGACACGGCACTCGAAGTATGGCCTGCGAAGTCCTACCTCGAGGTGCAACTTGTGAAGAACTGACATTTAATCCTAGAAAACTTACGGCTTTGCCAAATCTTAGTCTCCCTTAGTTAACTTGTTGACAGAGCACTTCCAGCCTTACTCAGAAATTTAATTCGCTCAAACTCTGGAAAACCTGACAAAGGGCAATGCATTTCCCTATAGCTTTTCATTTCTTTAAAGTTTTATTTCAGGATTAGTTTATTCTGTAATAAATTTGTTAACCCAAACATTTCTATGTTTCTAAGCATACACTAAAACCCCCTCTTACAATTTCCATGATGTTTCTTTTACATGCAGACATTCTGCAGAATCAGTGCAGGAACCAGCAAGTAAAACATGTGACCTGTTTTTCTCAGAGTCATTGACAAGAAACTGCACAGCAAGTGTGAATTTCATTTCCAATGCTGATCAGAAGCTACAAATATTTATTTTAAATGTATATTTGAGCAGTTTGAAGTCACTACCTGGGACTGAAGTTTGAAGCCAAGGGAGAGCAGCTCACCTTGCATTTCGGACACTTCTGGGCATTCCTCTGCCCGTGTTCGATTTCGTTGGCCCAGTGACGTAACAGCTTGTCTCCCTTCTTGTATTCTTTGCAGTTAACACCTTCATGCCAGGGAGAGTGGCACTTGAAACACCAGACAAATTGGCAAGATGGACACTGGATCTGTACGAATGAGAAAACACCACACATTTGCTGATCCGCCTAGAAAGTGTTTTAAAACCACTGCTCTTCAATTAAAAGAGTAGCTGCCCAGCAAAGGTCTAACATCTTTTGAAGGATCTGTTTTGAAAACAAGCATTTGTGGAAGCTAACTTGTTCTTTTGCTTTTTAAAAGAGAGAAAATACAGAAGTAATTGCAAAAGCCAGGAAAGGCCTCAATTAAACAAAGCACAAGTAGCTTGGCTTAATCATAGGCACTGCTTCCCAAATTGACTGTGTGGCTGAATTAACAAAAGGCAGAATCCAGAAAGCTTAGTCAGTTGCAGTCAGTTGTGAGATCACCTAAAAATTAGCTGTCGGTTTTCAGTACAGTGGATCAGTCTTCTTCTAGGAATGAGCTTCACTGCTAAGGCTATTACAAGGAGTACTTGGTCTTCTGAAGGGGCTCTACAGAACCCAGAATGGGCTATGAAGCTTGTATTAGAAATGGTCCTGGGAAAAGCAGCCACGAGCAAGGCTCTCATCCAAGAACCACAACTACCAACAGGAAGTCAGGCACCTCCTTTTGCTCTTGATTGCGTCAAGGCAAGCTGAGGCTGTGCCAAACAGCCCACTTGCTACAGACCACACCTAATGGCAAAACCCACAAGCCATACTTAAATTGAGAAACGATCTATTCTTTCCACTCCCTTGGTTTTAAATCATTGTGTCAAACAGGTACCATTGTCATCACATCTTCCACAGCCTGCCTATTCTTTTTATGAAAAGCTAAGGCATTTGCTGTGTTTGCAGGAGTAATAAATAGAGGCACATTGCAGCTGCTTATCTGATGAAAGACAGGCTCCGACCTGGATCATGACTAAGGAAGACAAGACCTAGAAGCCACGTTAGACTCAGGCACATCCAGGCTTCTGCAACATGTTCACTTCTGCAGTGTTTGGCAGCAAAACATCTCAGCCTGAAAGATGGGAAGGCACATCTTTCAAGTGACTGCTGAGCCCTATCCACCATCTCCAGTTGCAGTCCATGTCTGGCACTGCCCTGGCTTTGTACCAGCTGATGGACGGGACTCAGGAATCCAACCAGACAAACCAAGATTTTCTGGTTATTTCTGTGTCGGGACTTGGTTGACCACCAAACCACAGACATATCGGTGCTGGCCATGCATGGTATGGGGATGCTACTCAGGAAACTACATCCTAGAGTGTAGTCACATGTGAAGTCCCCAAAATGTACTTCTGAAGTTCTCACTCCCATCAGTTGCTGTGCCCTCTTATTGAGTCATGACAACTGGTGGTCTGCTTCCTTGACTACAATAAAGAGTCCAAAGTAGGTGCTCTGATCTCCCTTATATATTTTGCTGGAGGTAGTCAAAATTATTTATATGTGCAACCACTACATCTATCACTACCGGCATGCTAATACAAATCTGATCTGACCTCTGATGCATGACCAATAAATGAAGCTGTTTGCTGCCTTTAATGTTATTCCCCAAGTTCTATACACAGAGGGAGCATTTAGTTTTTTTCCTTCAATGTTTCACATTAAAAACTTAATTGACACAATCACTCAACCTGTGCATTTCCATGTCCCTAGCTAACCAATTTTTCAGTGGATGTCTTTAACTTCATCTGTGGAGATCAATTTTTTTTCACTGCAGCAGTGTCTAACAGTCATTGCTTGGTTTGTATTGAGTGATGTACCTTTTTAACCATGTATTTTATCTTTAATAGTGGTCTATACAATGTGTTACTCAGTGCATCACTTCAGCTTACCTCTTTATGCCAATCCACATCTACAGATCAGCAAGTACAAGATTAGGACTTAAAGATCAAGAGAATTAATAATTTTCTCACTACCTTTAAGACAGCATTCCACCATGCATGATCCTTTGCCTGGGTATAGGGGTGAAGTGCACAGAAGTGAAACGGTATCAAGAAATTGAGAGACTTTCTTCTTATTACAACATGTAACATTTCAGTCAGTTACCATCTACTGGTTATTATCTTTGCAAAGAAAAAAATATTGTATGTGCATTTAAGCATTCGAATACATACATTTACTTCATATCAAACAGACTCAAAGAGAGTGTGATATTAAAACATACTAAATTCTGATATTCTGTACCCAATACAAGTATGACTGACTGCTTTCTATAGCTACAAGATTACATTTTTGTAAGGCACACAGTAAGACATCTCACACAGAAGAAAAGCGCACTTATCACATGCCTCCTGCCAATTAAGTTACAGAAGACACAGGTAGGCAGCACAAAACCAAGAAAGAAGAGCCTGTGAAACTTGTTTAAAGGGAAACACCACATTAAGACTGAAACATATGGATTAGAAAATGATTTTTTACTTGAAAACTTGTCCAAGGCCATGATAAAGTAGAAAACAAAAGCAATACAAAATATAACTGGTGCCCTTTCACAAATTTGTTGAGCCAGTGGCCCAGATGCTCAATCAATGGAAATACATTAGCCTGCATCTCTGCTTCCCAGATGGATTCTCCTAATAAAACCATTTTAACAAGAAAGGAAATTTCTGTGCATCACTTCGGCTTACCTCTTTATGCCAATCCACATCTGCAGATCAGCAAGTACAAGATTAGGACTTAAAGATCAAGAGAATTAATAATTTTCTGACTACCTTTAAGACAGCATTCCACCATGCATGATCCTGGACTGAAAGGAAATTGCTCTGAGGAACTTAAAGAATGACATACATACTGCTATTAACCAAACATCACAGAGCACTGATCAATGTTTCCACAATACTTTAAAAACCAATATGCACAAGACAGTTGTCTAACCTATCCTAACCCGTATTCCGTATCTTTCTTTCTTCCTGTTTCTCCCCATCCTCTTCCCCCAGCTTTGAATTTATGTTTTACAACAATGTTAGTGTCCTACTGCTGGGAAGACAGATTATAGCGAGCATCACATTGTAGTGCTCAGTATTTGTTATGCCTCAGCTGAAGACAGAGCTTGTAGCAAAAAGTAACTGTTCTACAACCTGAAAACTTTTATCAGTTGCAGTATACAGATACTTGACATAGAATACGGATGTTAAAAAATACAACCCCAAATCAACGGGTCAGGAAGCTGCAAGTTAAAGCTTCTTTCTTTAAAAAAATGGCAACATAATTTAAAACACAAGTTTCATGGATTTGTTTTTTGTTTAGTTTGTTTGGTTTTTGGTGAATATCTGACACACATTAATTGCAGGTTCTTGCTTTCTATTATAGCGTGTACATAAGAGAAAGCAATATCGTCGCTTCCAGGATATATATTTGAACTTACACGTGCACACTGACATCAGATGTTTCCAAATACATTAATGAGAAAGTACTGAAATACAGGATGAGGCTACAACCGCAGGAACTCAAAATAACGTTTCTTACCACAAATGGCCCTAACTGAACTAGTGAGAACTCTGTTTCATTAGCAGTTTCCTCTTCCACCTGTCACCCTGACAGCACCTTCCTCAAAACTAAACTAGTAAATAGTTTTTGTATTTTGAATGGCCCACTTCACTTCTCTGTGGTTCAATGCTGTCTGAGCATAACTTAAGCAGGCAAATAAAACTCTGTGCTTTAAGTAGTTATGAACCTTATTTTTCTTGGAACTAGTGGCTGCAAAACAAACTCTTAAACCCATTCAAACTTGGATGCAGTGTGACGCCACTGTGCTTAAGAAACAGAAACAGAACAGGGCAATTACAGCAGTCTTTCACATTCTTATTCCACTCTTTCTCTGCTTTTCTAAAAGAAAAGTCAAATATTATTTGATTCATGCTTAAGTATTAGTGCATGAAATCACTATAACAAGGATACAGAAATGCTGTCTACATATGATTTAAACCAGTAAAATATAGTATAGCCTAGAAAAGCAGACAAACTATACCCGCAAAACCCCAAAACATTAACTTTGTGTTTTTTCAAATATGTTTTTCCTCACACAAACATTTTTCCCCTTATTTTATAATTTCCATTTCTCTTGATTAGAATTCAGAGGATGGATATATACACAAACTTTTATGCCATCTGGAGATCAGCCTCCCTTGAAACAGAAAAGATTACACAACTTTGTGTTGTAACTCTCTTGGTTCTCAGCTTTCTGAAACGCTGACCTTTGAGGCTAACATTTTCCATTTTCTTAGCTAGCATCTTTACTGCAAACTACTTTATCTATCAGTTTCCTCACCTCACAGGAAAAGACTTTTCAACTGATAGATAATTTCAACACAAAACACCAGTCAATGTGACCTGATGATAGCAAAACTGACTGCACATGAAAAATATTCTGAGAACCTGGAGGTACAAAAAGCTTAGTGGGATTTTCTGCTGCTTGGTGGAACACTAGCTATATAAGAAAATGGCCAAATTAATTATGCAATTAACTGATTATATGAATTACAGTCTCTAGCTACAACTACCGCCACTTTATTTGAAAATAAATATGGGCTCCAGCCAAAACAGCTTCCTTCTACTTGTCACCAACCCATCCCCTCTCTTGTACCAGCTGGAAACAAGCAACAACAAAACAAACAAATTCTGTATCCCATTAGGGCTGATCTTTGATCCAGTTCCCAGTGTGACACCAACTTTTGCATAAGCAAAAGCAGGCTCACAGGAATGAACAGCTGAGAGCAAGGAGAGAGAGCACGGCAAAATCACTGCACCCACAGCAGCTGAGGCTCACAGTAGATTGAAGCGATGTATAGCCATGAAGCTATCTGCCACTTAAGGTTAACATTTGATCCAAAAATGGGGAGCTAATTGATATGAACTACACAGATCAGCTCTATCACAGCATCTCTGCTGGTACAAATTCCTGATAGTTCTAGAAAAACAACTTTCAGAAACTCTTCAGTAGTTCAAACAAAAGATAGTCTGTATAACATCTGCATTGAAAAAACATTTACATTTGCAAAGCCAAGCATTCAAGTCCTCCTTTTATGCGATGTGCATCTCTTGACAGAAGTGAACAAGGAAACTTCATTACGAATCTCACGGTTTGATAAAACAGAAACTGACTCCAAGAATCAAGTATTGTTTCTCCACGGCAAGTGGCAGGTCAAAGAACTAACATTAAAACAGGCAAAAGCCAGACCTGGGGCGGTAAAAATCCCAGAACTCCTCTCAGAATAAGTCTTCTTACTCAGTCTTGCGAAACCTTTACCTGTTCCATGCACAGGAACTCAACTAGCAATTGTTCAATTTTTGCCTATTTCCTCTGGACTTTTGCATAACAGCTTTGACCAAAGGTTTATAAGAATCTTGTCTGTAACCAAATCTTACACTCTCAATTCAGGTCATATGAGAGGGGACAAGGAAATTTCCTTACTTAATGCTGGATCCATTTGTGATAAAAATATTTTATACAGAAAATTAAATAGTCCTATTGCTGTACTGTGTTGCCTTAAGTGGCACTAATGATAGAAGAAAGGCTTGGATAGCAAGTTCTCCTTTTCCTCCCCTCCTTCTTCCTTAACATACATGTTAACTTTCTAGGTTTAGTACACCAAGACTTGAATCTCAGCCAATTGAACTGCTGGACCTAGATGAGCATAGCTGACATAACCCAGCTATAGCATGGAAAATTAACTTATAACCTTGCTGCCTCTTTAAATTTCTGTTATTTGTGATTTTAAATACTGGATCAAATTTTAGAAATGACATTAACAGCATTTTTAAAGTATCTGTTCAAATGAAGTCTTGGATTTTAGAGTGCCTTCCTGCTGCAGTGTGTAGAAGAGAGAGCATACTGGCACTGAGCCCTCATGTGCAGTGATCCTACCAGCAGGCTTGTGCATACATGCTCCCCACACATGACTCAGTTCTCCTTAAGCCAGCACTTGCAGTGCTGGTCCAGAATTCATCTGGTGCAATTGCTGTTGATATTGCTTGCATGTGAATAGGGCAGCCTCACAAGCCTCCAGTCAGATGCCTCCTATGCTATACGCAAAGGTGTCTTCACATTCGAAGAGCCTGTAATTCAAGACATGGATGTGTAATCACGTGAGAATCTAAGACAACAGAGAATACTGGTCCACAGCTATGTGTGCATGTAACTGCTCACATATACTCCATCTCATAGTCTTTTTAAACCTTCTGCCTGCAACAAAACTACTCTTTGTGCTAAGCTTAAAATAAATCACTAAAACTGTACCTACACCAGAAAAGAGTCAACATTCAGGGAACATGCTGAAGCCCTGTGGACCATGATGATCTGTACTGCCTGCTAGCACTTTCCTAATTATATTTCTGACTAGCATCAACTAGACATTCTTGCACACAACACCTGGGCTCAGCTCAAAGGATACATTTTACCAGATTCTGTTCCCAGGAGATTTAAGCTCTGCCGATCAGAGCTACACACAATGAATCACCATACAACCAGGGACCTGCTTCTGGCTTGCACTATGCATCACAGTCTCCCATTCTTTCTGGCTGTGGTTTGTAGGGAAGTTGTGGGAACATTTTAACTGTGGCATTTTAACTCATAAAAGAGCACTGGTTATGCCTTGAGGAATGTTCTCAGATCTGGCAGGCCCATGATACAACAGCTGCACCACCTATGACCCACACTTGGTGGGACACTAACAGCTTCTGACACCTTAAGAGAGGTGGCTGCCAAAGCATTATAAATTCTGATCTACCCTGGATTACATCTGATGTGCGGTAATGATGAAGCAGATGGGTGAAGAAGAATAGCTGTGGGCGGAAAGAATTTTACCTGCAGTTTCAAATTTTTTCCACCTCAATGTAAGATGACAAAAATCTGAAAACACTGAGTACAACAGACAGTGTGGCATGTAATTCATGCCCTACACACATATGCATAAATAGCTCATAACTCAGAATCAGCTTTACCAACTTTTCAACTCCAATGAATACACAACATTCTACCTTTTAATCTTCATACTGGGCTCAATCTTATGCTGTGTAATTAGGGCTATCTAAATAGTCATCTAAACTCCTCCTGAAGAGAACTGGTTTGTCCAGGAAAGGCCAGCTCAATCATGAAATTAACCACAACAAATCTAATAACCGGATGGAAAACTAACACAGAACATGATGCTGCAGACAACTGTGGTCTTCCGGAACTTAGGTGGACCTTCAGCAGCTCAAAGCTTCTTCTAAACTCTTGCTTTTTATCTTTGATTAAAATCACAGTATAAGCAAATCTTCTATGAAAGGAAATGCAGTAGAAGTGGCTTTTTCCCCCCCTCTATTTCTCAAATTTTTGCACTGTGAATGATGAGACTACAGTAATGTATAACCTCTGGTAAGGGAGTGAAGAAATCAAAACCAAGCAGCAGGACAGACAACAGCTCTATTACTAAGGAAGGAGCAAAGCCAACAGTCTAAATGCCCAGAATTCACTTACCCAGAGTTTCAGAGAAAACTTAAAGAAGTCGTGTATCTAAAAATAATCAGTTATAGTGATAACTTCCCTTCCCCGGTCTCTTCAGATTGTGACCATATTGTTTACATGTCAGAAAGAAAATACTCTTTAAATTAAAATGTATATCAGGACAAAATTATGCAACCTGCCAAAAAAATACCAGCTGAAGTTCAACTGCTTGAATTGTTGCAAGTCAATTAAGTAGTTAATCAATGAGGTACTACCGATTCATATTCCTTATCACAACTTGCACACAGCTCCAGTGAAGCAAAAAAGTTCATTTAATGCTCACCAAATGCTGTCCTACTTTTGCAGTGCCACCTAACCCACAGCCCCGGCAAGCATGCTCACTTTGTATTTGTTCTCCAATTTGGCAGGGGTAGGAATGTGGCCTCTCCTCCGGAAGGTTGTAAAGTGCTTGCACTGAGGGCATGGCTTGGTGCTGGAGTCAATGCGGCTGAGTTCCAGGAAGTATTTATACTTAATGATGTCATCATGGGGCAGGTTATAGAGTACAGTTGTTTCATCCAGGTGTTCGCTGCACTCTGTGATGGGGCATTTTATATCCGCTTGTCCCAGCTGCACCTGCACATGAAAAAAGAACATAAGAGCTGTATGACCTTCTGCTTGGAAAAGTTAAGTAAGTATTGGTGAATTCTGTGAGGAAAATAATTTCAAATACTGTAACAACCCAGACACTATCTAGCATATTGTCTCAAAATTATTTCGAGTTACACCAAGCACACTGCAATTTTTCCAATCCAAACAGAAAACCTAATTAGCCTTATGACAACTGCAGTTATTAAACATATACTCTCAATGTATGTGCCACAACTAAATATTCCACAAAACTCAAATACAAGTCCTAACAATGTCCATCCAGCACTCCATACTTTAGGAGTAATGGTCAGTGCTCCCCTATCATGGCTCATACAGGCTGTGAGAAAGCAGGCAATGGAAACTACTGGATACTGTTTCACTGCAAAGTGAGCTGGGAATCAGCGCACAGAGAAATAAAAAGTCAATTTCGGATCATCAGAGTCTAGTAGCTCTGACTCAGGAACCCCAAGCTGGTTCCTGCTCAGCGCACACAGTGCCTCTGCAGTCTGCTTTCAACAAGCTCCTTACATGCCATACTGCACGTGCAGAAAGTTTTAGCTGAGCCTGGGGCTGATCGAGCTAATAAATTTTCCCTGAAGAGTCAAAAGCTTTAAAAAATACACACCCCCACCTCAACAACAAAAACCACCCAACATTAAAAAACCTTAATAAAAACCAAACTAAAAGCAGACACAGAAATAAGCTTGAGGTTAACAGGGCAGAAACTGTTGCTGATCTCATGAGTCCTGATGGTCCCAAGCTGATCCATACATTCAGATATCCACAACTTGTTTCCAGAGCTCCTAGATCCAAGAACCGTGCTGGACCCAGATCTGCACCCTTCACACTTGGCAGGCTTTAACTGCTCAGACTCCGTGCCAGAACAGCAGGTCCTACTTGGTCTGGGAGCACCAGAGTTGCATTTGCTTGGCAGTGAGCCCAAGTTAAACCCTGCTGGATCCTGAGAGTCTGCAAGGACACAGCTAGAGCATGTTTGTGTCTCCCCCAAGAAATCCTGAATGCATGAGTTTTGACTGCACAAGTGTAGCTGACCACCAGCTCAACCCCTTCCTTACTGAGTATTTCCATGCAGAGAAAAAGGGGTGCAACCAGCATCTCTTTCCAGGAATTACTGTTAGAAGGTTGGCAAGTTTGATTTCCCTAGACTGCTCATTCTATAACATGCTCCATTAGAGAAACTTGCCAAACAATACACTAAATAAGATAGAAACACCTCTGATTTGGATGCAGTTCTCATTGCTGCATAGTGGTACCAGTAGACACAAAGACTCCACTAATGCAGCATTAAGCTAAAAAAGGGGGGGAAACCCCTAAAAAGCAATGCAAAACAACCCTGTCATTATTATTGGTTCAGCAATTGAGCCATATGGCCTCCAACTAACTAATGATTTAGTCAGGAGTCAGAGGATTAGGAGAGTCATAAAAACATGGTATCAAACCCAAGGTTCATCCTGATTTCAAAAGAAATCCCTACAGCACTACATGTGTTCTCTCAGCAATGTAGCTAAAACTCAGGGGAGCAAAGAGATTAGGTACATGTTAGAGACAAAAATGCAGGGTGTGGATGGTGGTAGCCAGTCTCAGACCAGAACATGGTGGAAAACACCTCAGCAAACCATCGCTGCCATGGTGCCCCGAGCAGTCTTGGTTCAAGGCACAGGCAAGTCAGGATGGAGACGGATCTGTCTGCAGTACAGAGGAGAGGCAGCTCCCCCTGCAATACACCCACTCTTAGGAGGGAAATTCCCCACATTTCATTTACAGCTCTAAAAGGTAAGCAGAGCTCTGCCACACACAAACAAGGCTAGGCTCAGTTTGGCTTTTATATGGACAAGTGTAAGTACAGGAGGAGTGTGTACTCAAAGGCATTAAAAAAAAAGGTAACAAAAAAAAAATCCCCAAACTCCCACATACTACCTGCTCGGGAACATCAACATTTTATACCTGTAGGACACTGATTCACCTCTAGCAGCATGTTTGAAACCAAGCATATGGACCACCAGACTGTTTTCAGAAGAATCACCCAGTATACCAAGCAGCTGTACTTAAAAAAGCAGATGATGATCAATACAGCACTACAGCACACAAACACATTGAACTAACAGAACAATTTGCTACAGAAACACAAAAAGCTATTGCACTAGGATTAGTATCAGCTTTTGTTTAGAGAAGTATAGGTACACTTTAAAACCAAATAGCCAAATTAATCCCGTCTATGACCACTTTATTTTTTTAAAATTTTTTTTAAGCACTAGGAAGGTATTAAACATAATTTTCTGCTAAGAATAAATTAAGCTACAATGGAGTAGTACTACATAAAGAGAAGGTGCATTCTATCTGACAGTACTTAAGCATTGCTTATATTAAATGCTAGTTAGAACAAACTTGCATTTATAAAACCAAGGAATACAAAGCTCAACACTTTCTGTATTTCATGCCCACACAGAATATGATTAATATATGTGGTAAGAGTCAAATGTGGTTTCAATGTTTATTTTGAAAATATGTTTTACACCCACTTGAAATAAATAATTTTTAACCTCTGTAATAATTTCAGCTTTTCAAGTTTGGCAAAGACTGAGCCTTTTCCTGTGTTTTGAATGGGACTGAAGCGAACAGAGCTGGCTTGCTTATTAGCAGTAACTTCAATGGACCCTTGTCCTACCAAAACAGTTCATCTTTGTGCACTAGCATCAGCAACTGATGGAAGTATAGCTTTAGAGGTAGCCTATCAGGCTACCTGCTGCCACAGACTCAGGACATGCAACAAAATGACAAAGAAAAAACAAAACAAAACAAAAAATCTCTTACTGGTACATAACTGGTTTCATTATTTTCCTTCATTTTATTTTTGTTTTGAAGAACCTTATCCCTTCAATATCAGCTTCTTACAATGTCAAACCCCCAAGTTTTAAGAATACCACTATTTATTAGGAACTTCAGAACCCTCAGTATACACAACAGCATGGTGTATTTTCACAGCATGAGGAAGGACTCACATCTAAAAGCAGCTGAGCTGCAGCAGTGTTAAATACCAGGCAGCATCCAGCTCTTATGCTCAGCTGTGCTTCACTTCTGTAAAGCATCTCAGGAGAGGCTACTCCGCTTACAATTCATAAGGAGAAAGCAGGCTCTAGCACCTTTCATGCTACAGAAAGGTAACATTTAAATTATCAGGAGACCAGTGTGTACCTCCCCCTGTCAATTCCTGACATTTTGTTTTAAAAGCACTTTTTTCTGGCAGGGGCAGGAGGGGAGAAAGGGCAGAGGGGAACAGGGACAGGACACACATACAGACTACACTGATTTACTTACTGCCCAAGAAAGCAATGATACCACCAACAGGAAACAGAAACAGATGGCATGGTACTTTAAGTCAGAAAATTATTTCCACACGCTGAGCCTTCTTTTAAAGGAAATCTTTGTTAACTACACAAAAAGCAAAGTTCAAACTAGACCAGAGAAGCACTGATTTATACCTGTCATTTAGCCTGGCCCAAGATGGCTGTAACATTTGCAGGCTGCACTTTGGCAGCTGTATTACAGCTATATTCCTTAAAGAAGGGGCCATTCTACTTTAAAAAAGACACCTACAAACAAGCATTTTCTAACTGAAACTTTACTCTTAGTTCAGAGATGCACATGCTTAATTGCTCTTACTTCTTAATGCTAGAAGTGGCCACGTCAAATACACACTTCTGTAGAGAAATCTGATTTCCACCAGTGCACCACATTACCCCCTGTAAATCACCAAGGAAGTTATGCACTAAAAAAAAAATATTTTGGAAATGCAGAGATGCAAGGGAAGAGACAGTCTAGTCTAGAGGACCTTCATACTCTGCAGGTAAAGAAACAATTGGTTTAAAATTCCCTTTACTTATATGCAAAATCCTATTCCTTTCTACTTCACTGGAAAGATTTCTTTCATTTTTATTGGTATATTACAGAGCAGTGAAGAATTACTTTTCTTGTACGTTTGGGAAGTGTGTCATTTTGAATTTATTTTCTTTAAAAAACCAGTAATAATTTGTGGAAAATACTTGAAGGACTCACCATGGTTCAGAACTCCATAGTGGTAGGTGCTAACCAAATGAAATCCAAGCAGATATGATTCAACAAGTGCCAAGCAAAGACAGTACAAACTTTTATTACTGCGCATTTTGCACCTGCCTTTAAGGCACTTGCGTGGTTTGAATACTAGCTTCAGCAGTCTGGATCTCTGATTTGTGCCAGTGATATCCTGGCATTCTCCATCAAAATCCTTTTCCCAAAAAAACCCCCTAAAAACTATGAAACAAATTATTTTTGTCAGTTCATTCATCCTCCCTCCTTGCTGTCAAATTGTACAAATCCTCAGTGCTGCTGCAAGACAAGCAAGAATAAACAACTAGAACTTAAAGTAATTAGATTAGGAGCTACTTAAGTTGTATCACTTACAAATAGGAAAATATCCTCTGTTTTATGTGTGCCACCTTCTCCACAGAACATCTTCACACAACTTTGTGCCTGTTGTTCATTACTTCACAAACCATACTCCACGAGGTATATTTCACCTTTACTCCCTCTTCAACTCCTTTCTCAGCAAACTTGCAATAAATTACTTTCTGAATGCTTGTCTCATTCAGTTGCTCCACCATCTTCTGACAACCACCATCTGGAACTCCACTCAAGAGTCATCACTCCTCTCCTCAGGAGGGAAGGGCTTCACTAGCCTTATCAGGGCATATATCACTGACCTCAAAAGGATCCAGAAAGTGTTCACAATGGTGTATTTGAGTTGTACTTAAGATGGCCATTTAGTATTAATAAAAGTTGAACCAGAGACTTTTCTATTCTGTCACAAGCTCACAGACCAGCCCTGAAAGGGTTCATGAGGATGTTCCCCTTCACATGTCATCTAAGTAGAGTCTTTGTTCTTTCATAAGAACCAGACATTTGGATGAAGCCATGACAATGACATGGTGGTTCCTGCTACATGTGACATTCAGAGAGAGAGTCACTAAGGCACAAACACTTCAGGCTTAAGCAGACACCACTTCTAGTTTTGACAATTTGTTGTTAATGAGTTTTGCATGAACTATCACTGTCAACACCAAAAAAGATGCAAAAAGAAGCAAAGCCTCAGGGCCTTGGAAGCACGTGCTAGTCCCTCATCCTTCAGGAGAAAGGCACGCAAAAGCGAGAAGCTGGGAGGGAATCTCAGCATACTTAACTGCAATCCAACCACCAACAGCACATCAAAGGTTTGACCTTTCTGCTCCAAAAGCATGTTTTCTGAATGCTTTACTAAGCACATTTAAATGCAGCATCAACTTAAATTTTCCAAGGTCACCCAGTTTTCACAACCTCAGCCAGAGGCTGAGGCTCCAGTTTCATTCATAACTCTGAGGACCACGCTCAGGAGCGCACTTACAGACATCCATTCCCCAGCAGCACTGTGGAACGGTGCAGCTACACACCAGCGAGGGTCACAGCCAGCACCACCTGTGTGAGAAGAGACCAGCGTGGCTTTAGCTGCAGAAACAACCCAAAACCTTAAGGGGTAAAACTGGCCTTGGCGGCCTGGAACAAAACCCCACACCGTGGTGTCCATTTACCGTTCAAACTTTTTTCCCTCCAGTCACATCTAGGACTCTCCTAAAAAAACTATGAGAATAACTAGAGAGATATTCTTCAAAATGCACCTAAACTTAACCAAACGTTTTTATTAAAGGCCTCTTAATTTGCTTTGTCATTTCATGACATGGCGACATGAAGTTCTACTCCTTTTCTTTTTTCTTCCACAGAACTAGCTCTTACCCACTCACATGGATTTCACATCAATAGAAACATTCAGATTTTACTTGTCCTGATCACATAGGCATAGGATTTATAGAAAAACAAATTAATACTGAAATTCTTTTGCAAGATGTGAACAATTATCAACCTGCAGAGCTCTCCCTTTCTGCCTTTTCATCTCCTGTTATTTCACTGAGCGAATTAAAAAAGGAAAAAAATTTATCTCAGAAATGCACCTAAAAAAACCGCACTGCATTGAATCATACCTCTGCCTGCTACTATTCATCAAACCTAGTGCATGCTGTCAGCACGTATGGAAGTGACGTGCTTTCTGCTCTGGTGTTCTGGCATCCACAATGAGCTGAAACCCACAGCAGAGGTAATGCTTAGTCCTGTGCCTAGACAAAACCAGGGCTGGCACACATGGATGGCTGCCCTTTGAGCTGGGTCACTCTGGCAAAGAGGCATGCCAGAGTTAGACTGAGAGATCGACTGGCAGAATGCTTTATCTTGCACTCTCCAGGGCTCCCAGAGGTTGTGAAAGGTATCTCTCATCTCTCCTCCCACGACTGTGTGAGGGCAGAGGGAGGGGGAAATCCTAGTGCAGGAAGTTAACCTGGGAAGAAGAATGGAAGAAACGGCAAACCTTGAAGGAATCTGACCCAAACCCACAGGTCTCTCAGCATTCATTAACGGGAAGAAGGAAATGCAAAGGAGCTTTCTGATTTTGTCCAGGTGTGCACATTACCAATGTAAGTATGGTTATAGTAAGTTTTCTATTCCATAGAAAACAAGTTCACTTTTACTAAAAGATGCTCTCGAAAGAAGAGCTTTGAGGACAGCAGAACAAGCCAGATACCTGCCCTTTTTCTGCTGGAAAACAGAGGCAGTTGTTCCTGCCTAGGAGTGAGGCTAAAAGACTCCATTAAAACCCAAGGAGGTGTGGGAAGGGATTACAGAAAGGAAGCAAGGGCCAGGAGACCATCCACACACCATGATACATTTGAATAACCTGGTCATCTCAGGAGCGAGCCCTACTCGCAAGGTCTCAGTAGCATTAGGAAATACAAGTAGCAAAGAAGCAAGACCTTCTTTGTAATGCTGATGGTTTGTTAGGCTTTCAGCACGGGTATAAAAATATCACAGCCAAATAACACAGAACCAGTACAAGCCAACTCTCACAGTTGATTCTTGTAAAATAAGATAAAAAGCTATCAGTTACCTCTTTAATTAAGTCTTGAATTCAGAGGGGGGCAGCCTGCTCTCCTATAGCCAGCATAAGACTTGTACAAACCATCATCTGTTTGAATTTGTTACCAGCTAAACCTAACCCAGGTCTATCCTGCTCACCTGAGCTCTCTGCTAAGGCACAATCTACAAGAGCCCCTGCTGACACCACGGGAAGGTGAGGAGGGAAGAGATTGAACAGAATGAGATGTAGGCAGAGCAGCAGCCACTGACCACACACTGCGGCAGCCATTCCCCTGCCACTGGGCAAGCAACCCTCACTTTCAGCATGCCTGACCTTCCAAAAGCATAAAAGTCATGAGGTGGTGTTCACTGTAATCCATTTAAATACTTCAGAAAACAAATCGGAAAGAAAACAAAAACCCCTAAATCCCCAAAAATCGAAATCCAGTTCTTCCAATAAAAGAGATTAAACCAAAGTGTGTTCAGTTACTTGAGCAGGTAATTTTTATGTATATGACACTTTCCCAAAGAAACAATGTTTAAAAAGGTACATAGCTGTTTCCTTGTCTTGCTTACAACAGGAAATCCTCAACAGTCAAACTCCAACCTCCACCAGGTTCAGGTTGGATTAACCTGGGTTTCAGATTTGTTCCAATGGAATAATACTGTTAACTATTAACAATAATTAGTATCACAATCCAAACCTTTCCCATTCCTTTCTTAAAGATGGACAAAAAGTTAACATCCGTAAGATGATCAGAAGGCTGGAGCACCTCTCTGTTAAAGACAGGAAGTTGGAGTTGTTTGGCCCAGAAAAAAGGCAGCTTCAGGGAGATCTCAGGGCAGCCTTCCAGTACCTAAAGAGGGCCCGGCCGGTAAGAGAGCTGGAGAGGGACTTTTTACAACTGCATGGAGTTACAGGACAAGGGGTACTGGCCTTAAACAGAAAGAAAGTATGCTTAGATCAGATGTTTGGAGGAAATTCTTTACTGTGAGGGTGGAGAAACACTGGCAGAGGTTGTTCCAGACTTGTCGATGCCCCATCCCTGGAAGGGCCAGGCTGGATCAGGTCCTGAGCAACCTAGTCTAGTGGGTGGCATCCCTGCCCACAGCAGGGGGTTGGAAAGAGATGATCTTTAACATCCCTTCCCATCCAAACCATTTTATGGTAAGCTGTTATAGAACAGTAAAAAAACATGGTTTCAATCTTCACTGAGAAACACCACTTTGGTCTTCAGGTGGAGAAAAATCCATAGAGTGAAAACTTATCCTACAATTATTTATGTTGAAAAAGACAAGATCAATAGTTCATTCTTCTACTACTCTTGCTACGTAGTAGTCAGGTTCCCCACTAGACACAAAACCTGGAATAGGCTCCTAGGCTCCCATCTGCCAAGCAGCATTTTATTTCTTTCAAATAAAATAGGGCCCAAACCACTGTATATTTGCACAATCTATTCACTAATCTGTATTACTGAACCTCTAATACTGATAAACCCAGTTGATATCATCAGCAATAGTTAATCAACCCCTGGTTTCTCCAACAACAGCTGCTGTTATGTTTTACTGTTGTACCTACAGAAATACTTCATGATGCTTAATATTCTTCTAAAAGAAATGGTACTTAGCATAAAATAAAGCTCTCATAATCAAGCAAAAGAGGTGAGAGCAGAGAAGTATGCTCCTGCCTATCTCACTACTCCATTCCAGAGGAGGGCTACAAAACCTAACACAGAGCTAGCATGGATGTCAGCAATGACTTAAAAACAGCGAGAACTTTTAACATAAATGTCTCAACTATTCTCTTCACCAACCTGATTGTCTACATTCCCCAGCCCACAGAAAAAAGGACAGGCATTTTATAGCTGCCTTAACTGTCCTGCTTTCCTTCAAAAAGATACCTACAGCCAGTTTCCACGCCTTTGCTAGGTTTGAAGTTCTGAGTTTTCTTGTGGATGTACTAATAATCAGTATTTTCATTCTTGACTATCAGACATGAAATCGAATTGTGCCCTCTTTACCTGATAAATTTAATAAAGAAACAGCAGAGTTGCACAGGTACAAGCAAAAAGCAGAAGAAAGCCTGAAAAGTACTTTCTAACTGGCAGGTCATTGTCAGGAGTAATAGTAGACGTATCTAATTTCTAAGATTCCAAGTAGAATGCATGCGGTTAAAATACCATCACTTGCCCCACAAACAAGGTAGCTTTAATTTGTTTGTGATCAAGTTGTTATAAAATAGCTAAGATTTGATTTATAGTTATTTTGCTCTGCCTTCTTGAAAAGAAACTCATCTCATTGGACCAGTACCTATCCACAACACAGCTGGTTTTATTAAAAAGCTTCGCTAATAAAGGTACCATGAAGTGACAGAAATTGGTAACTTTTACATAGCTTAAGTGACGGATGTGCATGCTGACCCGTCTTCAGGAATATATCTGGGAAAGGCTAATGCAGAATGAACTTTCAAGTTTCTCCCCATATACCATCATTTGGACAAAATCTAGATACTGTGCTGTAACTCCAATTTCACATGACTTTATGAAGTTATTTCTCACAGTGCGCTGTAAGTTGAAACCACATTTCAATACACATTTAATGCAATGACAGATACAGCCACAACAGGAAGCAAATATACAAGATAAACAAGTGCAAACAGCACAACCTTCTCCAGGGAGCTGAGGCAAAAGCTTCAACAGTGGTTCTGATCCATACTTGGAGAAGCAGAACTGAAGTCAAAGTGTCACCCCAGCTGGCGCAAATCGCCCATTACCAAATAGTTAAACTGTTACCTAAGATACTTCAGCAGAAACCCATAGCACAAAAGAAAAAAACCCTCCTATGAAAGTTGAAACGGCAATTCTGCCGCAGAACTGATCTAACCCCAAAGAGAGCTGCCTTCGTCTAGTGCACAGTAATTTCTAAACAGCATATTTAACAGCCAATCTATCAAAATTAATTCTCCTGCTGATCAAACTCTGGCTGTAATTTTGGGGTTGTTACTGTGTCAGGTCAGTCTATCCAAAAATCTGTCAGAATTGGGTCCCCAATGCAGCTGGAACTTCACCTTAACAGACAGGTTGTGTATTGATTGCTGCAAACTTTGTCAAAAGCAGTTAGAATTTTTACCTCACAAAATCATTAGAAACAGTAAAACAAGGTGGGGAAGCAGACAATACAGATGTTGTGTAACAGGAAAACCAAACTGTAACTGTGTTCATAACAGTATGCTCCACTTTCCACTTTCTCCTAAAGCAGAGAAAATATGAAGCAAGTTCATTTAAATTCCTAAAGGCAGTTCTATCAAATGACAAGGCTATTAAAATACTCATTTTCACATCAGGTTTACAACAAGAGAAGAAATTACGACTTCTATGTGTTGCATATTCTCTTTAAAAAGACAAAACCAAGCAAACCCACTACTAGTTACCTCATCTGCTGTTCATATATGTAAATCTATGTTTAACAAGAAAGCGTAACAACATAACATGACCTTTACTACAAACCTTCTACTACTTCAAAACACTGATAAGGATTTGACAAAGCTGTTGCATGTAGTGTTGTGCTTTGACAGCCTGTTTCGTGAGGAGGCAAAAATGAACAACACAGCTAGAATAAGTCAAGCGTCCCAGGTCAGACTCCTGGCTAAAATCTTACTGTTAACAGCGAGGAAGAGATTTGATTTGTGCAAAAGCACCGTTGTGATCAGATAAGGCTGTGGAAATACATACATGCAGGAGAAAAAAAAGCAACAAAACCACCACAAGATAAAATAAGCCTTCCTCTCCCTGCCTCAGGTTTTTAATCACTTGAGAACAACAACAGTCACAGTATATGAATATGGAAAGGTGGAAATAACTTGTCATCACTGAATTCAGATCCCTGCAACCATCCCTTTTAGCTGGTTACAGACTGGCCTGGAATAGAAAGGAAAAGGAGGACTTCTACCTATACAGACTTCTCTTTCTGGATGGTATGCCAGGCTTAACCTTTATCATCAGAATTTAACCCAAGATCTCCAGTTACGCGATGAAACACGTACATGGACCTGAAAGGTTTGGGGTGCAGGTCCAGCCAGACCTCTCACACACCAGCTGTTCCTGGTATCAGACCTCTTCAGCCACTCCATCAAGTCACAGTCAGCCAAGACTGACATTATCTCAGACTGCACCCTGACTAATGGCTAAAAATCTACAGAAGAAGTCAATATAGCTTTCCCTTCTTCCTCTCTCCTTTAGAGAGCAATTGCAAGGCTGCAAGGAGAGAAGTTTCTACTGGCTAACACAAGAGACTGAAATGTTTTTAAATTAATTTTCGAAGTGATGAAGCAGCTGAATTAATTCCCCTTGGGACATATGATTGCTAGGTCACAACCCAACAGGAAAGTGGGAGATGCACAGACAAGGAGACTCCTGCAGAGGTAACCAGCCACCAGTTGTCTTACATGTCATGTCAAGCTACACCTTCAGATCACATGCCAAGCACATCTTGCATTAACTGTGTTAACCCTGAGGAAGCTACAAGCCCAAAATACGCTCAGCAGCTCCTCTCAGTAAAAAAAACTTAATGGCAATGACAGCACCAGGATTGGAGGGCTGCACTTGATCACTCCTTCCATGCAAATCTCAGCAGTAGTGTTTTCTACACACAGGCCAAAATTTCTGCTCTTCAGAAAGCAGCCTGTATTTTGGAGTAGCTTACGAGTATTAATGTATATTTTCCATTTGGTAAAAGTATTTAAAATGCTCAGCAGCATGCACAGAAATCTTTCACTAAGCTTCAGGTCTCAACGTGGCATCTGCCCTAACAACCCCACATGGCCCTTCAGGTGATCTTCACTCTTTCTACTTCTGTTGGCACAATTCCTGCTTTCCTCTCAGATGTCTCCCTGAAGGATACAAGAGTCTTATCTGTGAAGGCAGAGCAAAAGAAGTTATGAAGTAAGTAGGTTTTCTTAAGACAAAGAAATGCATTACTCGTAATGAAACAACTAAGTTAATAGGTAAATTCAGCAACTTTGGACCAAGAAGCAGGGAGGAACTCTACCAACAACTGTCACATATGCTACAAAACACTGTGAAGCAGCTGACTATGAGAGTAAAACAATGATTACTAAAAGATATCCTATGAACAGGACATGTGATCAACTTCACATACACAGCAGAAAGTTTTTACTAAATATGTTTCACTGTTCTATTCCAAGAGTAAAGACATCAGCTCTGGAGACTCCAACTTAAAATTGGTTACAGTAAGAGAAACTACTTACAATCAGAAGAAAACCACTGCCTTTCATTTCTGTAGATACTGCTTACCTAATTATAAACAAAATTAATTCAAACTTCTCTCAACACAGAACCCCCTGCGAAAAAACCAAAACCAAAATAATCAAGAATTATTGACTATGAGAGTTTGAAAAATTATGAACAGGTTGGTAGATACCTTGATACTTCACTTCTGCCAGCATTAAACTTTTGTAGTGCTCCAGAAATTGGTTTGTCACACTGAGTATTCATAGAATTTTTGCAGCACCAGTAGGTATCAGTTTTCAAACCACGACCAGTAAGGACTGCAGCCTGGGGACCAGGAGGTGGGCAGGTAAAGTGAGGTGAAGGAGGTATCAAGTCAACTATATCCATCTCCACTTCTGTACCCACAGACTCTAGTAGTAATTGAATTCAATACCAGGTGAGGAAATTCTAGTTTCATTAATTATTTCCAAAGACTATTTAGTCCTCAGTGGGAGAGAGGCTACCAAGCAGGAACTCAAGCGGCACAGGAGCAGAAAGGAATTGCTACAAAGCACGGTAACAAAGAACACGAGGGTTTGTATACAAGGACATACATCTCCTCAGCTCCAGATTTCGCAAGACCAAAGAGAAAGGATCAACAGATTTTGTGACAAAGAGACAAGTAAATAAACAGAATTATTGTTAGCAAGGAGGAGAAAAGTTTTTAAAAGTATCTGATTCAGCATTTCATTGATATTTTCAGTGAAATGGAAGCATCCCACATGATATCAAAAACCACTGACCTGGGTAGCCAAATATGGCCTCTCTTGAAATACTAGTTTTGTTTCAGATTTTTAATGCGATAAGAACTATTGTTTTTTAGAAGAATAACCCAACAGTTCTTTCAGACCTGCACACTGCAATTACTCTATGGTTAAGCAATCATTTACCATCATTTGCCACCAATACAAGCTTTCTGTGGAGGCCTGGGTAGCCGCAGGGGAAAGCAGTCACAGTTGTGCTAGCTTGTTTGAGGAGAGGAAGAAGACAAGAACAGAAAATTCAGGAAAAAGAAACAAGAGGCACCTATATCATTGTCCTAGGAAGTCCCTGCCTTTCCCATAATTTGCATCTTTTCTCTCATGCTGTTTTTCCCCGGGACATAACATTCTCTTGTGTGACATACACAGGGGAAAACAAGTCTACTCTTCAAAATTTTCTGAATCCACCTGATTTTCCTGACTTTAGTAACAGAGGCTGGCTTGCCTCTGAAATATTCCTGTCTCTCCATACATCCAGTGATGGCTCTGCACTTGTAAAGTCTCTTTTTAACCTGCACCAAACAGTAGGAGCTGACACTAAAAACTGCCGTTGCTGCTACACAGGAAACTGCTACCCCAAAGCACACTGATTTTCTTTGCAAAAGAAAGGCAGGATTTTTGACTTGTGACTTTCGTGGCTTTGAGAGAATGCCCAAACACCAAGATAAGTGCTTGTCACCAAAATGCTGCCTGCAACAAGGAAAACAGGTGGCGTCCTGCTGCAGAACTAAGGTCTGAATTATACTGACATCTCCCTATAAGAATCAAAACATCACTGCCTGAGAACAAACATGGCTGTGTTAGTTTCCCAACAAACCCAGCAATTTTAGAATTTCTGTTCATGTGTGCCTACTTTTGACTCTCCTCCACCACCTCAATACACTACAGGTTTTTGCATCAGGAGAATCATAAAAGCTGAAAATTTCTGGCAGCACAGTAGGACAGAAACCAGCTTGACAGTTCCCAAAAAATGACCTTCCTCACGCACGAGGATTTCTAGTACTTGTTAAAACATGTCTCAGAACTTTCCTTGATGGCAAGAGATCCAGCTCTGTGACTTTCCCACCCCCTTACTCACAACTGGATAGGGACGGATAGCAGAAGCATCCCTCCAGAGCTAGTCCCTGGCACTCCCCCCTGCCCTGTATGCTCATACCTACTGTCCCCACTGCGTGCCTGTGCAGCTCCATAATTTCCTACAGAGAGGCTTACTAAGGTTTACTAAACAAATGATATTAACATTAAGATGGCACATCTGAAATTTAGTGGGTTGAATGAAAGCCACTCTGACCTTCCTCTGTCACGCACTCTATGTATTCCCTACAAAAATGGAAGGTGACATAGTTGAAACAGCTGAAAGAGCATATAAAAGACTGATTTTTTGGTCAAACTTCATTTGAGAACAGGCTAACTCACCCAAACAGCAAGAAAAAAAGAAGTAACTAAATGAATATTTTAAAATTTATATTAAAATACCAATGGTGTGGTGAGGCACTGGAACAGGTTGCTCAGAGAAGCTGTGGATGTCTCATCCCTGGAAGTGTTCAAGGTCAGGTTGGATGGGGGTCTAGGCAACCTGCCTATGGCAGGGGTGTTGGAACTAGACTACCTTTCAAGTGCCTTCCAACCCAAACAATTCTATGATTCTGTGAAAATATAAGCTTTTAAAACTGGGTCACTCAGGTGAAAATGACAAATATGAAAAAGCCAAAGGATGCTTATACTTAAATCCACAAGTCATTTCCTGTCAAGCAGTGGTAAGGCATTACCAAGAGAAAGTTTCAGAACATTATATGAAATAATTTATATTTAATGAAACAATTTTCATTAAAGGCAAAATTAATAATTTGCTGTATTCTTGTGCATAGGGTAACTTAATTATAAAGCCATTTTTAATAATGAGGTCTTTGGAGTCTACTTTCAACCTCTACTGAAATACCTGTCTAGTAAAATATTTTAACATAAGTACGTTAAGAATTACAGAAGACTGAAGAAAAGACTCACATATAGTTCAAATGGAATAGAAAAGTTCCTGAGTCTTTCAACTGATGATTCCCCCAAATGATCACTTACATCTCATGCATTCATATGCAGAATAATTGTGCAAGTTTTGCACAATGAACAAGTCTGACAAAACTATATAAATCAAGAAAGCAATAAACATTGTTAAAATTCAGAAAAAATATGAACCTCCATACCAGTGCTAGTTTCCATACACTTGCACATTGTGTCTCTAAAAGTACCAATGGTTATGCCTAAAGTGCAAATTAGTTCCACTCGATTTCTCATCTGCAAAACTGTAATCAGTATGAAAGAACAGGCCAGCAATTCTACACAGAAAGAATGATAAAACAGAGTATGAAAGCATTTTTTAATGTGCCCCTTCAGCAATTTCTGCACACCAAACCTCTGAAGATAGTTGTTAATTTCTCATTATAGAATATGAATGTCTTGCAAGTAAGAATGTCTTTTTCCTAATGCCAGCCTGATTTATCTCAAAGCATAGCTTCTAGTGACTCCGAGTGCCAAGGGTTGAGTTCACAATCTGAGTCACTGCACTAAGTGGTCATCTGTGAGAAGTCCCCAGGGACTCGGCTAGGATCACCCTGGAAGGCTCTAATAGTACCAGGAAGAAAAAAACTACATCAATCCAGTTCTTCTACCTTAACTATTATATTATTCTCTCTCAGCTCATGGCTCTTAGACCCATGAAAGCTGTAATAATCCTTTACTCTTCAGAAACACTTCTGTGGGAGAGTATCAGCTTCTATACACTTTTGTCAGCAAGCTGGAAGTTGGTCCATCACATACAGAGGAAAAAATTTAACTCTTGAGCTAAGGGAATTACTAGCAGTAGTAGGCAGTTATCTTATGCTGATCAGCTGCTAGGGAGATATGTGCCAAGAGAGATCTCATCCTGGGCAGAGAAGTGGAGAAAGCAAGCAGAGCACTGTAGCCTCAACTGCAGCCTGCAAGCACGCTACCTCTCCCCTGTCAGCTCTGTTCCCTGCATCTTTTCTGGTCTCTCTGCACCAGGACTCCCCACACCATCTACTGGCCTTATTCCTCACCAAGCCAGATGTTTATCCTTCATCCTCCACATCAGAAGCCATACTGGATGTCCATCGGTATGCAGACTGCCTTCAGGGACCATGCCATGGCACAGCATCCAGAAACAAGGTGCCCTGTCCCATTCAATCTAATTCCTCTGCCACCTCCATCCTGCTGTTCTTGCAGCATTTTCGTTTACCCACCCACCCAGTCCTCATGGACAGCAAGAAAGGAACACTTACACCAGGAAAGTGCCACCCTGCTCCAGGATCCACCACAGGATATTACAGGGGTCTAAAATTGCCAGCATGGACAAAAAGTGCATTTAGCTTAAGTCCCACGGGACTGGGACATGTCAATGCTGTCAGAATGATTAGTTAAGCCAACTAATGAAAAAGTCTGCAGATAACACATGATGAAAAACTGCAGTAAATACTTCATTCCCTGTGTACAGCATTTGTAAACATGAAGACACACATCCTGCAATACTGAATTCCCCACTCAATCACTGAAATACTAAAGATTTTTAATGAAATAACCTGAATGCGATTTGTTGGGGTGGCAGTTTTTTGTTGTGGGGGAACTGCTTGGTCCATGTTTTGAAAATCGCTGCATTTTGTTGGTTTGTTTGGTTGGTTTTGGGCTTTTTAATATACTGACAGGAGCAACCAAGTAAGTGGGTTTAAGTTTACTCTTGAAGTTCTTCAAACTAACTGTTTGCTAGGAATTTTCCCCACAGATTCAAGTGGGGTAGAAAAGAAAATCTTGAAGCCTGGGTTAGGACTGTTTGATTCTAACAGCACACAATAAATCGCACCTGTGATACATGTAAGATATGTTTAGTAAATTAAAAATACACTTGCTGAATTCACAAGGGACTTCACACGATTTTCCTCCTTAGCTATGATAGCAGACAAATATCTCAGGATGGAAGATGTTGGATTCACATCCTACACAAGACGAGAGAAACTGCATACATGCAGTACTGACTACCACACAACAGAAGTATTTTTAAGAGACCCTTGGAAAGTAAAACCCATTAAACTGTAAATGTGAGTGCAGTACAGCAGAGAAAACCTGGCCAACTCGCAGAAACTGCTTGAGATCTAACCAGAAAAGTGGAACAAAAGGCAACAAAGAAAAGTCCATGAGCAGACTAGGACTTTTACTTAGCCCCCACTAAAGACGGGAGCATCACAATTTTGCCTGTATTCCAGGAGCTTTATAATTCCTGAGATGTGCAAGTTCAGAGAGGAACTAATAGCAAGAGTCCAAACATAGAAATCCAAACGGGAACATGAAAGGAGAAAAGAAGCTATGCAAAAGATATATATTTCCACTCTAGTTACATGATCTGTAATTTAACTTCAGTATGAGGATTTAATTATCATCACAGGTATACATATTGTTACAGTAATCAGGGTAACTCCATTCAGTATTTACAGGTGCAAGGAAATTTTAATAATTAGGCAGCACTCCCCCAAATTTACAGTTTTCCTGAAAAAAAAAATTTTAGAGTTTTACAAGTTTGCAACTAGTTTCAGATGAAACAATACCAAAAAGTATCATGTTTTCCCCAAAGAGTTGAGGAAAAACTGGGTTTTAAGGTAGTTTGAACTGGAGTTACAAGTAGGCATGACTCCAAGGTTATTTTGCTGTGGTCACTATAGGACAACTATGACTGATGGGTTCTCCTAATTCTGTATTCTTTCAGTTTAAAAAAAAAACCACCAAAAATCTATGAGCAATTTCTTGTTTGCTTGGTTTGCATCATGTAGTATTAGCACAATTAATATATCTGTTGTACACTGCAGGACATGATACATCCAGATAATTTCTCTAAAGCCTAAACACCCAAAAATAATTTCTAAAATGTCAGTAAGTGGTGAAAGCAACAGTATGCTAAAGGAACACCAAATTTCCTAATGCCATGTGATGTGTTCTGTAAGATGGGTAGTGAAGAGTTCCTCTGTTATAAATATAGCCCTTTTTTTTTTTTGTCTCATTAGTGCCATCCTACCTGCCCAGCAGTGTTAGTCACTTCCTGCACGAGCACTTGAACACCTACATGGCATCAAAACACCTCTTATTCCATCCAACACAGTATACAGGTTTAACTGGAACATTGAAGCTGCAATTGAGCAAAGCAGTTCCCCATGCCATCACACATGGGAACTCTAGAGCTTCAGAAACATTAGCTCTTTCTCCCAAAACCCTCCCAGCCCCAACCAAATTTTCTTCAAAGAGAAAGAGAAGAGGAGGAAAAAAGGGAGGAAAAGCAGATAAATTAAGCCTTAATCTCATGGTTATTCCATTCTGTTCTCCTTACTTACAGACCTTGACAGGTAAGAAAAGGGAGAATAAAATCAGTATCTTCTCCTACTTCAAGGAGGTGGGAGGGTGTCTTCCAAAACTCTCTGTAACAACAGTATGATAACTATTAGGTGCTTTTATACTTCCAAATTTCACAACTGTTCCATTTTGCAACCAAAAATATCAGCATAATAGAAGCACAAAGCTATTGAGCTCTATCTTCAAAACCAGCGTGCTGAAATCACAATTGAGTAACGGAGTAACATAGTCTAGCCCAGAACTTCGCCAAGCCACAAGTAACAATGCTTTCCATGACCTTGCAGAAAGCGGGAAGAAGGAAAAAACCCAAAACACAAGCACTGCAAATTCACTGCTTTGAACACAGTTCCGTCTCCTCTCTAGCAGTGTACAGGACAGCAAGGAATAGAGAAGAGCTACTTAAGCCAAGGCTGAACCTTCATGACACATCATTTACATCTGGCTTAAGTGTCTTAGTTTAACACAACAGAGAGACACCAGCAGTGCAAAGCATGGACAGCTCTAAGGGAAATCTACTATTTGCTCTAAAGCAGTTCATCAGACAAAAGAACGTGACACCTAATTACAAAGATCCTCCTGCAAGGAAGTCTCTCTCCTGGTCAATTCTACATTGTCAGGAGAAAAACAAGACAAACACTTCAAGACAACAGAAATAAGAAAACTCCACAACTGAGTAATTTTCACTTTAATGCCACTGATGAACAATCTATAATGTGATCAAGTTAGTCTTCAATTCCATAAACCTTTTCAGAGCACTACTACAAACAGTGTATGCAAAACGATCACCACAAAAAGAAAATAGCATTTGAAAAAGCTCCCGACAGTGGAAAGGAAACTTATCCAGGAAAGGGAAGAGGAAAGACAGCAAAAGTTGGAAGCTGGTGAGAACAGAGGTCACTCTCCAGGATCTTTACAGCACTCACTAGAGAAGCATATACCTTTTGAAGAAGTTCAACTTCCTGCCATAAATAAAGGTTTTATAACCCACTCAAAATACGTATCAGCCAGCCATTTACTTCGTTTCCTCTGTCTTATTCCTTGGGCAGTAACATTGCATTTTCCAAGTTTCAATAGACCATTACCCAAGATATACTATTAGATATATTCACATATAGTTCTCATCAGTTTGTCTACCATGGCTTACATAGATGAAGAAATCCATTAAAACCATACACCTCTCAGAAATATTTTTAATGTTTCAATGCTGTTGGTGTCAGCATGTATCAGTCTTCACATTTATGCAAGGTTTGTTCAAATCCAGAAGCAGGCTTGTTGTGATCCAATTGGTGCCTCGTACTGATTTCAGAGTCAAAATTTACATAAATCAGTGCTTCCACTAAATTTATCTTCCCAGATGGACTTCACTGCTGAACTCAGAGACATTAAGTGAAACTATAACCCTGCAGGAGATCAGTTTAGTCTGGTATAAACCTAACTTAAGATGAACGGAATTAAAAAAAAAAATTCTTTCATCTACACAGTCTTTAAAGGTGCAAAAACAAGGCATATGTGCATGGCTACTGAGTCTTTACCTCTACGCAAGATTTGTAGATTTTCCCAGTGCATTTAGGTTCTATATACAGCAGCTATAGAGAACAACAGCTTCAACAAGTTCACCTAGACAGCTTGCAGATATATTTCATGAGTACAGGAACTCAATGTTTATTGCATCTCACCAGCAAAGCCCTCCCTATGTACACCAGGCCAGGCACAGAGCCAGGACGATTCCACCATAATCCCCATTAAATCACCTTGCAACCACCTTGAGCTTCCAAAGGACTACCTGGCAGTCAACATAAGTACTCCACGAATGCTAAAATCCTTCCACAAAGCTTGTCAGATATTGGTATTAAAAACTGGAAGAAAAAAAAGAAAAAAACAATTTAGAATGAGACATCAGGAGATAAATCCAGAATGATGCTGCTGCAGCCTGTCAACTGAAGCACACAGCTAAACTAAAGACAAACAGAAGGACAAGGACATTCAACAACCAGCTACCTCCTTCCAGTAATTTACAGCAAATTCGCCCAGGTGGTAACAGTTAGTCTCACAAAAAAAAATTTTTTCAAAACAAACCCCACACCCAAACCACATAATTTCAGAGATTGTTTTTCAATGTTACATAGCTCTTCCACCTTAACCATCTGTTCTGTTCATTGTTTCAACGTAAAAGCAATCAGTGGAAACTAAAACAATCACTGGTCTTTGCTAAATGTTCTCTCTCTCTAAATTTCTTTATACAACAGCCTGCATGAATTCCCTTGGAGAGTTATTTCACAAAGGCATCCTCTATAGCCTAGGTCAACTCGGGTAACAGCAATGCAGTCTCTCCTCTGCCAGCAGAGGGAAGGAATAGCTTGGAAATTGCTCTGGTTCAGCCAGATCAGTCTTACCAGAAACTGTCTCAAAAACTCAGTTTTGAAATTTATTTAAAAGCTATTTCTTGTAAAACCAGTGTGAGACACTTAACTTTACCTTCCATACAGATGACAAAATGCCATGCACGGTTTGAAGCGTGCTGCTTGCAGGTACACATTGTGCATTAAAAAGTATTTTACTGTTTTCAATGGTCAAGAAAAAAGTAACACCAGACAATAAAACTCTTCTACTGTTTCCTCACTGGACTCCATCTTCTCAACAGAGTGCACTGAGAAGCACARGCAGCCTTACCATCCAACTGGACCAAATTCAGCACACAGTAGTGCCACACAGAAAGCCTTCTTTTGAGAGTACTGAACGTACTGGCTTTGAGAACAGCTCTGATTCTGCACCTTTCTTCCCAATTTCAGAGACCAGAAAGGCTCTCCCAGATTCCTCCCCTGTATAGAGGCCCATACTGATTTTAGCCTAACTTAATTCATTGCAATTTTTAGAGTTTGTGTTGTGCCAAAAATTCTTTGCAAGTGCCTACCCAAATTACCCTCTTGCATTTACACAGAACAGTCATTTCTCCTCCCAGTTTTCCTTATGCTCAAGTAAGCAGTTCCGCATCTGCACAACAGCACTTTTCTCCTTGAAGTCCTTCTTGGTTCCTGCCATTTCCTTTAAACACGATGTACTGGATTTGCATGGCCTGGTTTTGGTAGAGGGGGGAGCTACAGGGGTGGCTTCCGTGAGAAGCTGCTAGAAGCTTCCTCCATGTCCGGCAGAGCCAATCCCTGGTGGCTCCGAAGACGGACGTGCCGCTGATCAAGGCTGGGCCAATTAGAAATGGCGGTAACGCCTCTGTGATAGCACTTAAGAAGAAAGGAAAAAAAAGCTTTTGCACAGTTGTAATTGTGGCCAGAGAAGAGCAGGGTGAGAATATGCGAGAGGAACACCCCTGCAGACACCAAGGTCAGTGAAGGAGGAGGAGGAGGTGCTTCAAGTGCTGGAGCTGAGATTCCCCTGCAGCCCGTGGTGCAAACCATGGTGAAGCAGCTGTGCCCCTGCAGCCCATGGGGGACCACGGGGATGCAGAGATCCACGTGCAGTCTCTGGAGGAGACCGACGCCAGAGCAGGTGGATGCCTGAGAGGAGATTGTGATCCTGTGGGAGGCCCGCAAAGAGAGGAGTCCATGCTGGAGCAGCCTGTCCTTGAAGGACTGCACCCCATGGAAGAGTGACCCACACTGCAGCAGTTTGAGGGGCACTGTTGCCCATGGGATGGACTCAGGTTGCAGCAGCTTGCAGAGAACTGTTGCTCTTGAGATGGACTCCCATTGGAGAAATTCATGGAGAACTGACTCCCGTGGGAAGGACCCCATGGTGCAGCAGGGAAATGACTACTCTCTCTGAGCAGAGAGAGAAACCACAGGTGATCAACTGACCATAACCCACACTACCTGTCTCCCTGTGCCACTGGGGTAGGAGATAGAGCTGGGGGGAAGGTGTTTTTAAGGGTTTATTTTACTTCTTGTTATCCTGCTCTGATTTTGTTAGCAATAAATTCAATTAATATCTCTAATTTGAGCCTGTTTTGCCCATGATGGTATTTGGTGAGTGATCTCTCTCTGTCCTTATCTCAACCCATAAACCCTTCGTTATATTTTCTCTCTCCTGTCCAGTTGCACAGGGGAGTGAAAGAGAGGCTTTGATGGGTGCCTGGCATCCAGCCAGCATCAATCCTCTACACCCAAGATTCCAAGTAGAGCCTCACCAGACAGAAGTGCCTCATTACTCTCCTCTCTGTACTAAAGCCTCAAATTGCATTCAGGTTTTTAGTGGTTTCATCATTATAAGCCACTTGCATCATCTGTCATCATTCATCCAGGTCTACCATCCCCTACGAACATTCCAACAGTTGGACAAGCTCATACTTGAAAAATAAAAATTATCAAAAACCTCTTCCTTGCTGCTTCTTTTCACCACAAGGACAGATAAAATTCTCCTACATGGAAACTCTATACAGAAGCAAAATGATAAGCTAGTATCAGAAAACTTATCATCTGGTGCCAGTTCATTATTGAGGCAATGAAAGGGGACCCTGTCTTGCTCTCCTCTCCTTTCCCCAAACATGTCAATGCTTCACTCTAAAAAAACATACTTCCAGCTTGTGAAAGCTGTAGTTACAGCCCAATGCACATGCTAGAACTGTGGATTACATACAGCTTAAAAAAAAAATTAATCTAGATTTACTTTAAAAACAGCCTGAAAATTTTTATGGGTCAAAAGCAGTACAGCAACAGAAACATAGAAAGTCAATTAGAGCTGAAAAAGAATGTACTGGAATAGTCACTATTTTGGTTGTTTTCTTCAATAGAAATTTTTGGTTTTTTTACTTGTACCAAGAGTCTGTATGACCAAGCTCAAAAGAACCTTCATCATCAAAATCTGGTTATACATACCAGTTCTTTCATGACAGTGCTGTACCTTGTTCTGTTGTACTCTCCTAAATATCATATTCAATACCAATGTACGATCTATGTCTTTGAAGAAAAAAAAAACGAAACAAAACTAAACACCAAAAAATGTAACACCCCGTCCCCATCCATCCCCCCAAAAATCCCAACAAAACACAATACACACAATAAAACCCCAAAATTCTCCTATAATTTCAAGTTCTGCATCTTTTCACTTGTTATTCAAACACGTGAGGAATAACAAGTAACTTCCTTTGAGAGCTCTGTGGTGCTGAAAAAATTTCTTTCAAGAAAATAACAATCATACTTGGCATTGCCTGGCTTCTGCAAACTTAAGCTCTTGAAACAAGCAAGATCAAGAGAGAGGTTCCTCATCTGCAGCAATATTCCCATGAAAAACTTCACTTGTAGAACTATCTTAGGAATAATCTGTTCTGTGTTACAAAACACTTGAGGATGCTTTAGAATTCTGTTAGTTGAAAGCTTCATATTTAATGATGCTGCAGACAGCAGAGACAGGACCAGTGGGTACCAGCCTGGGCTTGACTGGGCACTTCAGTGCTGTGAGAAGCTCAGAGAAACTCCCTGGACCCTGCCTGCCCAAGAGCTGTGGGTGCAGATGCACCTTCAGGTGCTGGATAAGCTGTGACTTCCGTCTGGATTGTGAAAGAGGAAATGATGCAGCCAAAGGACCAAATTGCAGTTCTGATTTCATTGAGCTCCAATGAAAATCTCCATCTGTCACCTTCATGAACATGTTATTTTCAAATGTTTTGGTCTGACAGGCTGCCACAGCTGCCAAAATAAACGGCCCTGCTTAGCACTTTATTCAATACCATCTTGTGGTGAAATAAACATTTGCATATTGTGCGTGAGACAACTAGAAACTGGATAAAAATAAAAGAAGAAAAAAATGATTGTGAAAGGTTACTTTTTAAACCAGATTTTTTTCCTGATGATGGATCACATGATGCACAAATAGTAGGGAACAAGTTGCAGACTGGGGTGAGTGGCACCGGTAGCGAAAATCACTGTATACCGTCAGCTTTAGACAAGTCTGCTTTTCTTGACATGGAAGGAAAATAGAATGAGATCTAGAACTCATTTTAGATCCTTAATTTACCAGAAGTGATAGCCTGGCCTTATCTGACTACCCATCATGGCTTGGGTGAGGTTCTCATGAAGCATTACACTCTGGGATAATTCAGGTAGGATTTGATGAGTTACTTTCACTGAAAGAACAACAAATCAAGCCTTGACATGAAATACCTACCCTGCTGAGACAAAAGCACTCAGCGATGTCCATCAGTAACAGTTGCAACTCACTTCAAGGAAGATTTATATCTTACTGACTGGGAAGATGCCAGTAATTTAAAATAAAATTAGAACTCCAAATAATGTCTTGAAAGAATGGATATATTCAGAAGTTTGAAAATTACTCTTTAAGTGTTACTGAGAAATATAACAAAAGCAAGGCTGAATTTACTTTCCATTACAAAACTGAGTGAAAATTTCTGAGTTTGCTTGGTTTCCACCGCGCTTATGTAAGGCAAATGGGAATGACATATGTGCATACTTCGAAATATCCAGATTTTAATACTGTATTACTATTTGGCCATTTCAAGGTCTAGGTGACCTGTATATGTCAACATGTGTAAGTGTCTAACAGCAACAACACTAAGACTGAACTCCAGTGTTTCACAACTCATTTTCTGCCTCAACCTCCAGTAGGATTAGTCCATCACAATAAAACATACTATTACTACCATAATTCTGCCTGGAGTCCTAACATGTACTTTTTGTAGTTGGTATGCAATACTAGGCAGCTAAATACTATGGGCCATATTTGCTCTTTTGCAGATCCATTCATTCCAAAAAACTCTGAAGTTGCACATTCTTTCCCATTTTTAAGCTGCATGCTAACACCTTAAAGTTAACTAAACAGTTTCCAAGCTATTGCACAACTGAGCTGCACATACATGTGAAAAAGCACTGAGCCATTTATATGCTTCCTCCTGTAAGACTTCTAAGCAGACAAATTACACCTGGCACTTCACAGGTGCACTGGAATGGAAAGGTATAAGGTGTCATCTCCCCAAAGCACACTCACACAGTGAGAACCAGTAAAACAGCTGAGAGGTTAGGAAGTCCTTGCCCACCATTTCTTTGCCCCTATACAGCAGCAATAGTACTGACAATAGTGAAGGACTTTTTGCTTCTTCAGGGAAGTGGCACCTCTCACAGCCACTCTGTAATTGTGTCACAGATGGTATGCTTCACCTACCTATTCCACCCACTCTGCTGCCAATGAGGTAAAACATCTTCCAGCAGCTCAGTAACACACTAACCCGTTATTTTCCTGGAAGTTCTGTATTTTAAACTGTGTTTAGAGTCCTTACTACTTTTTTTTTCGGCTGGATTTATTTCCTGTCCGCCTCCACCCAATAGGAAACCAGAAAATGAGCTGGTCTCATTTCACTTTCTGGCCACCGTTTACCAGAAAGACCGGCCAGTATTCAGCTGCAGCTTTAAATAGAGGCCAAAGATCCACCTTACATGGAGGCTGCCAGTCTTCACAACTCCCTTTTGTTTTATCAAAGCTCACCCTGAGCAAGTCCACCTTCTGGAGCAAACCAATTCCTACATGATGATCATGCCCTTCCCATCCTGGCAATCTTCTTCTCCCTTTTCTTCCTTCCTTGTATTGTGAGAGCAACCCCACAGAGCCACGTCACAGCTGAAACAGCTTGGATAGGACTTCCCTTTCCTACAAGCTAAAGGAAGGCCCATCCTACACCCCCCAAGCTGATACACCACTATTCCTATGAGATCAGGAAGCCAAACCAAGTGAACTAGAGAGGTACCCGCCTCTGCTGCCATTTGTATCATGTTAGTGGTAGAAAACAATACACAATGGCATAAGGATGACTAAGCTTGAGAAAATGAAACTTTCCCTCTGTATTTTCCAGTACAAAATCTTTTGTAGTTTGTGCTGTACCTAATAAAAACACCACTGGGGAAAATGAGTGCACTACAGTATACTAGCAAGCTCATAAGGAAATGGAAGTGTCATAGACTTGGAAATTTCTTTACCTTTTCATGGAATTCTGATTTAGGAAGTGCATAGCCTTTCTCACAATTAAGTAAGTACACAAGAAAAACAGCACATCCCAGCAAGGCTGTCAATAAAAATAAACATCGATCTCAAATTGAAGCAGTGGGGTAGTATCTAAGGTAAATAAAGACTTGAATGTGGACTCTAAGCCATTTAAGGTTTAGTTCCAAATCTGGCCTTAACTACTGTTAAGCTTCTGACCTTCTGCACTGAAATCCATAAAATTTTCTTCTGAGTAAAGTCTTGAATTTGTTTTTCATCCTAATTTTTAACTTCCACATACAGGTAATTTTTTTGCCTTACAAAAAAAATTTTAAGTACTTAAAAATGAACTCAAAAGTTGAATAGCCTCTTATCAATAGGCAAATTTGTCACTTTTTTTAGTATAGAAAAAGTAGTTAGTATTTGGCTAATAAAAATCCTATGGACAAGCACTTTTTTACTTTTAAAATATAATTAATCAAGAAAGTACTTAAAAAAGAGCAAGAGAAACATAAGTGCAAGCAGATAAAGCATACAGAAAGACAAATAAACCTGGGTGGGTAAGTAAGTAATGCTCTTCTTCAGGGCCTCCAGTTTGAATTCTTTTAAAGAAATTACATCCCTCACAACTGTTAATCATTTTGACAATGTACTGACATCCTGGCCATTTAAAATACATACTTTCCTCAAGCCTGGCTGGTTTAGACAGCAGGAAGCAAGATATTTGTATAAGAAGAAAAGAGGAATGAAGGGCCAAGAGGCCCCAAAGCAGTTGGAAGAACAGTTGTTCTGGGTGGAGAAGCAGGAATGGGGCAGAGGTGAGCTGAAGGCCTTTCCAATCCCCATTTAACTCCTTCATTTCTCTTTGTTTGGGCAATTAAACCCCAACAGTTCAGTTTTCAACTAATTTCATTTTAAAATCCCTGGACTGAGCCCATACCTGTGCCTGGTACCTCCTGTGAACAGCTGGTGGGAGCAGTGGGAGGGAGGGCACGCAGCAGATGATGTCCTGATGGCTCAGCCTGTCTGTGGTCCCCAATGCCAACACCACCCACAGACCAGCAAGGTGCAACACACTGGCTGTGAGAGACAGCTGACAATAAGGGCTTCTGCTTTACATAAATTACATGTTTTCAAAATTAGGTTTCAGCTAAAACAAAACTGGTTCATCATCTCCCACTGCAATTTCCCATTCATAGGAAGTCTTTACACTTCAAAACCAACTTTGCTATCAACATCAGAAAACTCAGGGTATCACTGTGGCACCCATCATTTACCCTCACCCCTCGCTACCAACATCAACAAGTTCACGACACCATTTATCCTCACCTCAGGAACTTGGGCCTTTCTCCACTAGCAAAACCCTTCCCACAACTGTTCAGAGGTGACACCATCTTTTCTATTCTCAGTAGCTCAAATCCCAGAGTTTTACCAAAAACGTTCTTAGCTGTAAGAACAGCCACTCTCTTACCCCTTCACTTCGTAACAGCATGGCTAAGAAAGGACGGCCACAATTCCAGCTCTACATCTGGCAAAGACTTATCTAAACAAGAGGAAGTCAAAGCTATCCATGCAGAGTAAGCTTGAAGCTACTTCTGCGCAGGGAACAAACATACCACATGCAGTGCTTATATGCTGACAGAGCATCTAGGTCTACACACACCAGGACAACTAGGCAGTATTATCATTCAAGAACATTGCTCAAAATTAGTTTTCCTTAAAATCAATTTCAAAGCTTTCTCATCACTGCTGGATTTTGTAAGCTTTGTTCCAAACTCAAGTTTTGGCACAAACTGGATCCACCAAGAAGCATTCAAGATGGACTAAAAGCCTGCCATGTATTTTGTCAGCTTTAAAGACTAACACTTACAACTTTAAAGGTATTTGGGTATCATCCTGAACTGTGACATCTGGCTATGCAGCAGCATTTAGGCATTGGCACTGCATACAACACATCAGGAGAACAGGACAGACTTTCAGAAGCTGTTTGCTGAAAATGACAGTGAAAAAGTTCACGTGCTCCTGCAGCTTACAGGCTGCTCACAGCTGATGTACCAAGTCTATCTTGCCTTCTCATCCTTCTCAGGAACACAGCCACCTTACAGTGGCTGAAGCTGCTGATTTGGTTTAGCAAGCCCGTAAACTAGCAGGTTCTTTCCTCCTCCTCCTTTGGAAACTTCTGTGTTCTTGGAATGTTAGCTGGGGGGGTGGTCACTCACCCTGCCATGACCTCCGGTTAGGCAGCTTGCAGCCGTCCCAGCAACTCAGTAGCTGGTGTTAGAGCATGGGTTTAGATTAATTACCCTTGCAAACACAGAGCTGCTCCTGCACTGAATGACAGTGGCCTTTCTGAGCTCTGGTTTGACTCAGGGCACAAGCAGCTCATTAACCATCAGATGATTCAGCACTTGGTGCCTACATTTCTGCTGGCTGGTTTTCATCAGCAGACTACAGCTTTGAAGATCTATCATTTATATGATACCATCAGACACCTGAAGAGACACAGGTGTCAAGGCCCTTCAGCTCCAAGCCAGTACTAGTTTTATGTGATACAGACTGCTTCTAAATTTTTCTCTTCGCTATGCAGCTTTATAATCACATTCCCCACAAAAATCCTGTCTCTAACAGGAGAGTCTGCAGCTTTTTGCTCCAGCTCTTTCAGAAAGAAATCATGCACAGAAAAGAAAGAGGTCAAAAACAAGATCTCAGGTCACAAAAAGACTGGTAAAAGGTCCTGAGCAGAGAGAAGATGATCTCCAGATTTCATGCTCAGGAGAGCAGGATTCTTGTCCCACCAAAGCTAACCATGCACAAAAGACTGTCAGATGCAGTCCCTCACCACCCACAACAATCCCTTCTGATTTACTCATGGCCACTAATCTCATTAGAGTTCCTATAATTAAAGCACCATAAAATCTGATGAAGAATAGAGTATGCTGTTTAAATTAACTCACCCAAAGTCTTTTAATATAAGAATGACAACTCCAAGAGAGTTACAAGATTTACAAAATAAAGCATCACTAACGAGCACAGGATCAAAACTGGATTATCAAGTTTCCTAATTTGCATGTAGAAAAAGCAAGCACCAAGGTTTCTATAAAACTTTTGCAGCCATTTTATAGGAAAAGTGAAATGCTTCCTTTGACTTACGTGTACAAGCAGCCCAGAGAGGTTAGGGAGTGAATCACTCTTTTAGCAAACCTCTGTATGCAGAGTTTCTGAAATAACCTGAGTTTGGTGCTATGTTAAATGGAGAGAAAGACAGAAAACGAAGGACATGCAACTGTAATATTATACCTGTGAGATTAAGTGTCCTGGTTCTTTCTTCCCAGTCCCCAGTTTGCGTGCTGGATGTAAGAGGGTAGAAACCTACAGCTTCCAGCAGAATGGGAAATGGTTCTTCCATACTTTTGACCTGAAACTCTCTCAACACATACCTGACAGCCCATGGAGAGAGAACACTGGCCTTTCAAACAATCACACCCTTCAACCTCATCCACTAAATGTTCCTGATTAAGCATTACAAAGAACAGCTCTGAGCTGCATAGATTCCTGGAGAGAAGGCTTCCTGGGACCCGGCTCAGGCTCTGTGGGATCCACACCAGATCCTGAGCTGCAAAAGCCACCACACCACATCCTGAGCTGCAAAAGCCACAATCTCTTCCATGATAACCCATCACGCATACCTATCAATTACCATATAAACAATTTCTGTGAGTCTAAGCAAATAAAGTCATAGAATTTTTTTTTGGTGAACGATAGATCAACTGGTCATAGTCAGATCCTGAAGAGCCCTGAGGGGTCCATGATTATCAGGCTGCAAGACAGAATAGCTAAATTGAAGCAGAGGTAAAGTTATGCAATTTCCCAAAGTCAGGCTCCAGATCAGCCTGGGCATTCCAGGCTCGCCTGCTAAGCTTCTGCTCCAGCCACTAAATCTTCCAAAAGGATTATGCAGCAAGGTGCTAGTGATAAGAAAGACTGGATTTGACCTCTAAGGACCTTCAGATGTTACCCTCATTTTCCAGCATGCTGGTAACATGATGAGCAAACTCTGCAGTTGGAGTATTTTCATTTAGCATTCCTTTAAAGAATGCCTAAAACTACAGTTGATTTTCTGATCTATAAAGGGCTCCAAGGCAGAAGTTCTGATGCTCTTATATGTTTGCATAGAAGAAACCAGAGTGCATTAACAGAGTTTTTAATTTGCTACTCCATTAAGCATCATTTCAGAAATCACAATGAAGCCATCATGAAGAATACAGCTTTCTTCAGCGAGAGAACACACACAGACATCAAAGGCAACATGAATTATTTTAAGTGCTACACTTCTGCCACCATACTCTGCGTTTTCAGCATGAGAGAGCACTCCTCCAAAGATGTAGACTCAGGCAGGGCACAGATTGCTATTTCTCTTACACAGAAACCAGATCTAAACAATGCACCTTGCTGTTTGGGCTTTTGTTTTTCAGCTGTTTTTTGTTTGTTTTCAATTTCAGGTACATTCTTAAAGCAAGCTGATCAAATCCAAAATTAAGATCTGTTAAAATTTTCAAACAAAAGCAGCTTTTCAACATTTATTCCTTTTGAACTTCCAGTAAATTTTCTTTTTAATTTGCTACAGAAAGTGCAAAGTCTCAAAGAAGAAAGGTGACTTGATTTCTAACCTAACTGGCTTTTCAATCATCCTTTCCAGAAATTCTTCTGATGTAGCTGACATGGAGAAGCCTTTCTCTCTCTTCAGGATGACTCACAGGGTCCTTCCACAGCACAAAGGAAAGATAGATCACTTCTTGTTCTTCTTGAAGAAATATCACTTTCTTGCTCTTTTCAAAAAAGGAAGATAGGGGAAGAATACATTGGACTTTTGTTATATTTTGTTTCCTTTTTCCCTGAACAAATTTATCAAGCAACTAAAATTCTGCCTAGTCATAAAAGCATCTGTAACACGTCCACAGAAATACTCTGTGAATCTCACTCCTAAAGATCAGTATCCCTGCCCCATCTTTTCTGTACAGGAGTAAGTACCTTTCAGCAGCTCTGGGATAAGCTTTGCGAGTGCTCAGCAATACTAGAGGCTTCCTTGAAAGGGCATCCCTGCATACACATCCAACAGCTGGCGAATGCTAAACCCACTTCATAGCACATATACCTGGTTCCTAGGCCAGCCATTTCAGCCACCAAGCTACTGCATCATCCTCCAAGAATCCAGCCTAAACACGGAAGAGTTCTTCAGTATGGCTTTAAATATCACATCACAGAACTTCCACGAGATCACTGTAAACTGCAGGCACCTGCAGAAGATAGGGAAGACCACCCTGACATCACACCATTTAGCACTTACCAGCTTCAATAAAAGACAATACTGACCCATGACCTCAGTGGAAGATACCAAAGTGGCACAAATGTGCTCTGACAATATATTTTAAAAACTTACTGAGAGTTTCCAGTCCACCACTTAACCACAAATCATTCTGTGCTCTGTGCACGAAGTCTCAAGAAGGCTTATTAAGTGTTCCCGAGTTTCAGTGTTACAGGAAATACACAAAACCTAACTCTGGCTCTCCAACTCATCAGTCCTCATGTTAAGCCCTTCCCTGTTATCTAAACATACCTAAAGTGGATCATAAAAACACTAGTGAATTTACTATTAGGCAGACCAAATACAAACAGCACCAGCAAATGCTACACAGGCTGCCAGTGCCCAGAGAGGAGCAAGGACTTGATCTGGACAAGCACATGCAATTTCCTAGCAGTGAAATGTACTCTGGTCAGAACAGGCCTGTCAACTATTTATAGAGTGCGGGGGTAACTATAACCATCCATCCCGTCCCTATACACACAGCCCAGCAGGAGCACAGACCGCCTCAGCACTGCTCCAAGTCTCAACAGGTGTAAAAATTCATTCCACCACTGAACTAGCACATCTCCACCGAGCACACCCCAAAAGCTTAAAGGTGGTAAGCAAAGGGTTTAGTTGGTTTCGTTTTTCCCACATACCCATAATTCTCCCATTGTTCTTTGTGTTTAGGGTATGACTACACTAGCAGCAGAAACACACAAGTATTCTGTGACGCTAAACTAGACACTTGAAAATATTAGCCAAGACAGAGCATTATTTTCAAGCTGCTGATTTCGGTTTGAAATAGCAGTTCTGACTGGCTGAACAGTGATAAAGATGTAAGCAGCCTATACGCGAGTTACCTGCCCAGGATGGAAAAGTTGTGATTTAAAGTTTTTTTCCTCCAAAAAAGTTCTCATTTACTGTTGTAACTGCAATTGTTCACCAAGAGCCACACACACTATTTTAGCCTAGCATAACCGGTGTAACACCAAACGCGATGTGTTCGGCGAGGACCAGGCCGAGCGGCGGCACCACGGGCCCGAACGCCCGCACGCCGAAGCGGCAGCACAGGGGCTGCCGGAAAAAAAACCCCCGGCTCCAGCAGCCGCCGCGGAGGCGGCTGCCAACGCTCCCAAACTCCGCTCCTCATCACTCCTTAGCCTCCTCTAGCTGGTGCCGCCAGCCAGGTAACAGCAGGAGTTTGAAAATTCAAAGCGAAAAATCTTTGTAAAGACGGGAAGAGCCTGAAAACACAGAAGTGACCAGCCCGACCGGCTGCGTAAGAACGCGCAGACAAGCGCTTCGGGAGCGGGCGGTCACTGAATCCGCAGCTCGCACGCAGGCGGCGGCCCGACGCGTCGTGCACAGGACGGGAAAGGCTCCGCGCCCCCTCGCCCCAGCGCTCAGCCCGCGCCTCGGGGCAGCCCGGCGGACCGAGGCGAGCGGCCGCAGAGTCCCCCCCAGCTCCCCCCGGCCGTACCTGGGAGCTGAGGTACCGCCGGAGGCACTCCTCGCACACCGCCTTCTTGCAGCAGGACAGGGGCTTGATGGGCTTCTCCTCCAGGCACACGCGGCAGCTCAGCACCAGCAGTGGCCCGAACTCGCCCGCGATCAGCCCGGAGAAGGGCTCGGGCAGCAGGTACAAGTCCACCACCTCGATGCTGCCGCCCGACGACAGCGGGTCGTCACCCGACACTACCCCGCGCCGCGCTGGGGGCTGCCCCACGCCCGGGGCGCCGCGGGGGGAGCCGGGGGCCGCCGCCGGCCGGTCGTTCTCCACGCAGTAGACGGTGCAGTACACGTGCCGCCGGGGGGGGCGGCGGCGGCCGCTGCCTCCCTCCGGCCCCTCCTCCGCCGGGGCCACCGGCTCCCCCGCGCCCGGCGGCTGCTCCGGCCCGGCCGCCGCCTCCGCCTCCTCTTCGGCCCCTCGCCGCTCGGGGCCGACGGCGGCCGGCGGCAGCTCCCCGCCTCGCCCCGGCCCGGCCGCCCCGCCGCCCGGGACCGCCTCTCGCGCAGAAGGCGGCTCGTCCGGGCCGGGCTCCCGCGGGCCGCCGGCCGGGCTCGGCGGCTCGGCGGCCGCCCGCGAGGCGCTCAGCGAGCTCTGCTGCTCTCCCATCGCCGCCCGCCGCCGCTCCTTCCCATCCAGCCGCCTCCCGGCCCCGCTTCTGCTTCCGGGTCCCGAGCCCCGCCGCGCCGAACCCCGCGCCGCCCGCGGGCGCCGGCCGCCGCCGCCCGGCCTCCCCGCGGAGGGACTGCGAGCGCGGGGGAGGGAGCGGCGGCAGCGGCGGGTGCCGCTCCGGTCAGCGCCGGCCGCGGGGTGCCGGCCCGAGCCGGACCCCCATGCCGGGGAGGACGCGGGCAGCCTCCCCTGGTGCCGCGGGGCAGAGCGCCCGGCCGCGCCCCGCAGCCGCCCCGCCCCGCCCCGCGCGTCACCGCCCCCCGCCCGCGGCGGCCGCCCCGCCGGGCGCGCCCGCCTTCCCCGCCCCGGCCCGCGCTGACGCAGCTCCTCGGCTGCGCCCCTCATTCAGCCGTAAACACGGCGTGGCTGACCGCACGCTAGCGCCCGGCACCGGTCCCGCGAGGCGTCGTCCCGAGCCCCAGGTCGTTCCCTCCGCCGTGTGCCGGTACCTGGGGCCCGGCCGCAGAGTGACGTCCTCTGAGCAAACTGTGAGCGTCCGATTAAAAATCATCCTTGAAGAAAACATTGTAGTGAGCATCAGCAGCACCGCTGTGAGAGCTACGCACTGAAATCGAGGCAATACGGCGACATTCACAAAAATAATTGAAACTATTAACAACAAGAGTATCCACACGAGTCCAAAACGGTATCTGGTTGTTCAAGTACTCACAATTAAAGGGAGGGTGTTCTGCACTGAGAGTTGGTCAGTATACAAACGCCCCTGCTTGAAGATGGTATCTCCAGGCCTTGACTTCATCAATTAAATCATCGCATAGGGCAGATGTCATGGAATTGATCCTGAATCAACTGAGTACATGGACTCTACAGTTTCTATCCCAAACTTTGTCTAGAGTGTTACTCAGAAGTTAGTCAGTTTCTCTGCTTGAGAGGACATGGTGTTGGGCTAACTAGAGTGGGAGGAGGAGGTCTGCAAGTGGGGAGATGGCAGTCAGGGATATCAGGGCCGTTGGCGTGTTGCCCGCTCAGCCCCAGCGAGCTCATGATGTCAGGGTCATGCAGGGAGAGTTCCATGCGTTTGTTTACCTGGCTCCACGTTTGAGCTCAGCAGCCCAGCTGCTCAGCCACAGTGTCCCAGAGTGCGGGGTGTTGGGGACACTGTGTGTGGCCAGTCCAGCTTTGGAGGCTCCTGTGCGGCACTGCAGTATGTGTGCACTCTAGGAAGGAGCTCAGCCTCCCAGAAAGCCACACGGGGAGCCTGCCCTGTCCTACTGAAGGCTGGCAATGGAGGAACCCATTGGAGGCTCCGTGTAGCAACTGGCAACATCTGCTGTCTTGGGGGTCTCTTCAGCTTGAAAAATGCTGTATTTCTTCCAGACCCAGTCAGATGTGAAAGTCAGTGTTAATCAATTTGTGCAATGTCAGACTGTAATTACCTCTCCAGGAAAATAATGTAGAGGAATTATTTATTTTAAACAATATGTTTACTTATTTGAGCCTTTAGAGATTGTGATCCCAAAGCTTATTTTGAAAATATGAAGGGTAAAACTTATGATGAATGAATAAACATCAGAATTTCCTATAGCCCTACCAGTTATGAACTTGGAGCTTAAAGAAAAAACTAGAAAGACAGTGTCATTACAACAGCAAGAATGTTGCTTAGCTCTTAATTCAGAAATGCGTGTGCTAAATCACAGCAGGGGGAAATAGTCCTTTGGAAATTCAGAATGGCAATGATAATCGTGCTCAGCTGAGGGGAAGCATTAAGCAAATAGGAGTTACAGAATTACCTATGCCTATGGACTAAGAACAGATAGTTCAGTGCCCTGTGCCCAGCCATGGGTCCTGCTGGTCCTGACTGTGAAGAGTGAGCAGACATGCCAGCCCACCTGCCCCCAATGCCCCCATTCTGTCTGAGCTAGTGGGATCAGCCCTGGCTGGAGAGGTCTTGCCCATCAGCCCCCAAGGGGACCCCACCACTCTGACAAATGTCTGCTTTGCAACAAGCCCTTGCCATATTCTGTATTATTCTCTCAGGTGTATTGAAAAAGTATGAAATTATGTAGTGGTAGACAGAAAAATATGCAGTCTCGAGGTAAACATAACATGACCTGCTATTATGTACTGTTGGCCTTTCCCACTGTGCCTTTACACAGATTCATATTTGAATGACCTCAAGGGAGAATATTCGCAAAAAGACCACCCTAGCCCCCAACAATCCGACAAAATAGGATCCTGTGTTGCATGGCACTTGCTTTTTCTCCAAGAGTTCTGTTGCTCAGTGCATTGTTGGGGGTGCATGAAGCATGAGTCCATACTGGGATGAACATGTGGATCCCAAAGAGGCTGCTCTGCTGCTGACTGACAGCCTGCGTGATGTATCTTAGGCTGGCTGTTGGCCCGGTTTTGAGAAACCATGAGTCAGATTTGCATCCAGAATGAGTCTGTTGCTAAAACCCTCTTGGTTTAAAATGTGATTTTAGATTCACACATTTTTACACTCTCTGTAGAGCATATCTAGCCTTATTGAAGGTATTAAAAAGATAGCAGCACTGCTGGATTTGCATAAAATAACAGATTAAAATAAATTATCCTACAGAGATAAACCTTTTTATCACCAAACTGTTTGGTTTACAAGAACTTCATTGTGTTTGAGCACAGTTGTGTAGAACTGAGTCTAGTTGCTTGAAAAATCGCTTTTCTCCATGTGATGTACTGCCAAGTCAAACTCCGCAGAGATTCACACATTTGAACTCTGCAAATGAAGTATGAAGAAGCAGCTGGCAGGGCATTAATTATCTGTGAGAGATCCCTGGTTTTGGAAAGCTCTATCCAATGTTGTCCACCAGAACCTGGATTTGCTTATCTCTGGGAATGCAGCAAGTTCCGTAATTCTTTTCTTCTTTGTTAAAAATATTGGAGGGTTCGGTTTGAATAGGTATGTTTATGGATGGTCCTTTTACTCATGCCTGATTTTTAAATTCCACAGCATAGAACCAGGGTTGACACTTGTCTTTTCAAACAGTGAACGTAATTGACTGCTACAGTTCTGTTAATGCCTGAATTCGGTGTTGGGTTTTTTTCATTATTAATTATTCACACTGAACAAAGAAGTCGTGATGGCTATTGCATCAATTAATTACATTTGGTCAAATTTGTAAAATTTTCCAAAGTATTGCCTGAGAATTTCCATCCTTGTTTTCTCTTAGTTCCTTCTTTTCTACCTTCCTTTCTTTCCTTTGATCAAAAAGCACAAGTTATATAAAACTTCAGCAATAGAAAGTAGTAGGCTATGCAGCATATAGGCAAACTGCAGAACTCATTGCTACACACAGTCACTGAAGCAGTTCTATAATGAATTTAAAAACTGATTAGATAGTTTCAGCAATACAGCAGAGCTAGAGCAAGCCGTGCTGTCTGTCTCATCTATCTGTGTCCGTATATTTGTATATGAAAGGAGGACTCAATTTCCGAAGGCTGTAATCCCTGAGACTTCATGAAAATTACTTCTACTAAAAATAATTAATATTTTTAGGATGAGTAATTAACATTCATTCTTCTGGGTTTATACTGATGGCCTCTGAGGAAATTTGAAGACTCATTTTTCTATGTATAGCAGTAAGTAACTGGCAGCATGGTACTGGGTCATTGGGTGCAGAACTTACTATTTGAGGGGGACTTTTTTACTTTTCCGTTAAGTGTTTTTTCAAAGTATTTAAAATTTTCATTTTCTGTTTGGCCTACTGTCACAGATGTATTCTGAGTATTTTATGGAATGTCTTTAAACAAATGCTTATATTTATTTTGAAAATGAAATAAAAACTCAGGTTCTCATGTTTGCCCCTCAACACTTGTAATTCTCATTGTTCTGTACAGTCCACATATAATATATTGTCTTACATTCTCCAGAATATGTCTCGTATATATCACTTACTCTCTGGACATGGTCCTTCTTTCAAAAGTCATAAAGTGATTTTGATGGCTTGACAGTGTTCACCAAAAAATAACTATAACCTGTGACAAAAGCTCTTGGCAACAATATAGAAGTCATGACAACAGTTTTCTGGGACTGCTCAGTGAGAACAGAAGTCTTAAAGCTACTCCTTCATCTGCAGTTCTAAATTTAGGTGGGATTGGACATGGACGCAACTTATTTGGTAGTTATATAATTTGCCTAGAAAAATCCTTCTAGCATCTAAAATTGTGGTCCAGAGAAGAAAACATCCTTGATGGTATTTGGTTTTGATAGTTATGCAGTGTGATTCTGCAGCTAGAAGGAAAATATAGTTATCTCCTTGGGCTTCTGTTCATCTACTGAGGTGAAAGAGTCACGTATGTTCTACCAAAAGTGTAGGTTAGAAAAAGGCATGCGCTAGAATAATTTCTTATGAACATCCTAATTAAATCAAGAAGAATGACTGTGTGCCTAGTTTAATTGTTACAGTATTTATTTTGAAAACAGACTGTGCCATTATTTTTATCTAGCACTATGGAAACAACCTTCAAAACATTACTGTGTATCTTACGCATTGGCTAAACAGATCAAACCCTTTGTACTACCAATGTGCTTACTGCCCACATCTGGGCTAAGGAGAGAAAATGCTTTTCTAGAATTTATGGATCTTTCCAAACCGATCTTATCAATGTCTCAAGTCATATTTTAAAGAGCACTTAGAACCTTGATGCATGCTCCTTAATTGCTTCTCTTGTTTTGGAATTATTTATTCTACACACTTCTTCAAAGTCCTTCTTTACACCTGCAACACTGCTTTTATTTTCTTGGTTTTTTGCCTGCATCAGTAATTTTTTAGTACATTTATCTTTTTTCTTATCACATCTTCTCTTCTTAAAATTGCCACAAAGTTCTGTATTTAGCCTACAGTTTTTAGATAGACTCATGCCCGTCTTTGTCCTCTGGGTGTTGCTGAATCCAGTTTCCCACTGAGGGCTAGACCAACCAGAAACTTAAGCTGATGGAAATGACTTCCTCCTCCTCAGTCAAATCTTTTATTCCTCCTAGACTTTCTTACCACATTATTGTTCCTTGTGTCGCCTAGGTTCATAAATCGGGAATCACTTTCATCTTCAGCAAATGTAAAGAACCACTCAAGTGAAGCAGGAAACTTACTTTTTATACAGCATCAGTATATGTATTTTTAAGTTCTTGAGGTTAAAACTGAGCAACTGAGGTGGGAATCTCATGACTATGAGTTGCTTCCCCAGGTGAACTTATTCACTCTTAGTCCCAGAACTGCACCTGACTCAAACTACACTCCATGTATTCCACAATCACCGATTTTCTCCTTAACAACAGACAACACCCAAATCATTTATCAGCATTAATCTGGAATGAAATGCCTCAATGCATGGCCTGGGTGCAATGCAGTCATTTTGGGAAAGCTGAAGTTATTTACCAGCAGCAGCAGTACAGGCATGAGACTGTTCCAAACTACATCAGCATTTTTAGATGCTTCCAAAGAAAGAATCCTTCATTACTGCATTATTTTTATTAATATTCCTTTGAATTTATTTTTATAGTAATAGTTGGCCACAGGATTACCTGACAACACCATAATGAGAGTAAATTCTGCTGAAGGGCAAATATATTTTATAGCTATTATTGCTTTAATTAACTATGCAGAGTGACACACAAATAGAATGGTTTGTAAAATAAAGACTTAGCAGCTACATTTTCAAAAATATTGTGAGTCATTCTGTGATGTGCAAATTGCTATCTTTTCTTTCTTAGCTTCGGGCCTGAAAAACAGTTGAACATTTGTTAAAACAATTGTCTACTCTTATTACGGGATTATAAAATTGTGCTTTTATCATTTTGTACTAGAGGGGTTTTTTGCAATGTTAATAATTTAAAAGGATTTCCGAAAAAAATCAAATTAAGTAATTAACCTGATCAGACAGTGGGGATACATAGAGCTATTCAAATTAGCTATTTTTTAATTATGCTGCTTTACTTCTTACAGCCAAATTTCAGAATGCTTTTGAAGACTTCCTTAAATTCATCTCTGTAATTCAACAAACCCCACTGTTATCAGCAGAGACTCGCATTACACGCTCTGTGACTCCATGGAGACTTATCAGTTCTGCACAGGAAGCTGCTGTAACAAGTAGAGCTGCTTTTCCAAGCCAAGCAGGGATGGGCAGTGTGGTCTTGTGGCGAGGGCACTGGAGTGGGGACCTGGAGGGTCCCCTTTCTAATCTCGGCTCTGTTACTGACCAGTCATGTGACCTTGGATGAGATACTCCTATATCTCTGTTTCCCCTTTTACCCTTTGCCTGTCTCCATTATTTAGACTGTAAGCCATGTGTGACAAGGAGCGTTTGCAGCTGCAGCACTGTGTGACCTGGTGAATCCCCCGGTCTTGGGTGGTACTTGAGGTACTACCCTATCGCAGACAAAACACAGTCATTTCCACATTCAGAGTGTCATGTGAAATTAGCTCATTAATAGCAGATTTTATAGTTAAAAGTAAAATTACATATGTTCAGATACTTCTCCCTATTTTTAATTTGTTTGACAGGGGAACAGCACATTCACAAGAATTTTTCTATTGGGCTGTAGTCATTACTGAATAGCACTGTGTGTGCTGTGAGGATTTTATTTGCATAAACTAACAGCAGGAACTTAACCCACCTTCAACCTCATGCTGTCTTTGTGCTAGAAGGAAGGAATTGAAACATTTTCTTTTGTGCGGTTCACGTGTCCAGATTTCCAGTGGGATTTTACCTAGTGTACCAAACCAGATATTTAGTAGGGCATGAATGACAATTATACCAAGGAAAGGAAAGCCAGATTAAAACCTAACTCACTAGCAGGATCAAAATACTGTAATTCCTCTCCACAAATTTATTTTTATTGCTGCCACAAGAGCTAATGTCTGAATACACTCCGTAAGTCATTCTGCAGAGTGAGATGATGCTGGTTTCACACTATCACAAGTCAAAATACAGGTTTATTTTATGGCTTTGACCCTAGTTTGCAAGCCCCTGTGTTTTCCAGCCTGTAAAGCTAGCTTCACTGTGGAGGTGCCATGATCAGAAAACCTTCTCAATTGGATGGAAAAAAGGAGTCTGAATTATGATTCTGCAAAATATAAGTGGTGATATATTGATTATTCTATACACTGAATTGATTATTCTATAGATAGCTTGACTGCAGTGGGGATTGAGAAGCATCAAAAATGGAAACAGGCAAGACAGCAAATTGCTTTGACAAAGCTTAATACTGAATTTGCTGCTGTACACATCCAATATGTGACACACCACAGTATCGGATGCCATATCTTTTCTGAAGGGCTGCTAAGACACAGCAATTAACAGGGAATCAGTTAATTACTTCCTTGGAAGGTAATTTCAATATTTTTGCTGTGGACTGTTTGTTTTCATGGAGCATTCTTTGCTTCTCCATGCTTAATCTAAAGGTTGATTCTTAAAGACTTCATTGCATACATTTTAAAAAGAGTTGTTGGCGAATGGCATGTATTTTGCCTTAGGAGTTGCTGTATACAGCTGAAAACAGCCACACTCTTGTACATACACCAGTAATGTGTCTACACACTACCTTACGTGTCTTTTTGCACGTAGTACTCAACAACCTTGAAAAAACTGTGTTTTCCTATACTGTCTTATCTAACATGTCTTATTTTAAAACAGGCCCAATGATATATTAGAAAGTGCAGGCCAGCTAGGACAATCTACAGACGGCAGTAAAAAACTATTTTGAAAGAAAAGTTCAGCTAGGAACCTGATGCATATAGGTGAAAAATGGTTTGCACTCCTCTTCAAAAGTTGTTTCTTAGTAGCCAGTTTAGACACAACATTAGTACATCATGCCCTAAAAATAAGGTTAGCTGCTTGGTTTGCAGATTAAGTCCTGGATGAAAATGTTGAAACAATCTCTGGAGTAATGAAAGGGCATCAGTAAACTTCTTATCCTAGGGAAACATAATTTGGGGGAAAAAATGTAACATTTGAAGATACTGTCTGGACAGAAAACAAAATCCTTAGGCTGTCAGAGTGGAATCTGAGACTGCTGGCAAGCCAAAGCTGCGGCAAAAGCCCTGCACTTTGTTTTGTGGTTCTGGTATGCTTATCAGCAACATAAAAAAAAAAAAATCTCAGAAATGCCAAGCTATCACAGGAGCCTTCCCAAGGAGCTACTCACATGGCTGTCTGCTGGGAAATCAGCTGTCGTGATGGGTTCTTTTTACATGAATCTCTGTTCATGAGGACAAGAACCAAGCCTAACTCATTTGATGCAGCTGTGGAACACCAAGATAAAAAAGCATTGGTTTCACTTTAAGCCTCAGACAAACTTGAATTAGATTAGTGGAGAAAATTCTCACTGTCATGTGCTTCAGTGCCAGTCATAAGTTTCACTTTTATGTGAGCACTGGCAGATTTTATAAAGAAATAGTAAATATAATTGCAATAGTGTTCTTTCTATTAATTAGATCAGGAGGTATCTGGCTACTTATGATTGCTTGATTTAGTGTGACCTCATCTGCTACTTGCAGCGGTTTGATCTGCTTATAAGAGAGAGAGTATAGAAATAAAGAGAGGAAAGCAACTGTGAAATTGCAGTCAGATTTGTCTTATAAGTTTTTGTTCCCTATAAACTTTTTGCATGCGAAAAAAGTCTAATGCTAGCAGACTACTGGTTAAACAATTAATGTGTGAAACAGCTGTAGGCTTGCTTTATGCTGAGGATAAATGAAGTGCATTTATTGAGTACTTGTTCTCCAGTGAAAACATTTATCTGTGGTTCCTTCGGGACACAACTATAAGGTAAATGGAATTTTCTTTTCAGCTAAGAATTGATCTGAACACAGCACTAACAGCACGATTTTAAATTGGTGAAATTAAATTGATGCAATTTGGAGCTAGTGAAGGTAAACTGGTATAGCCTGCACCAATGCCAGTGAAAAAATATCCAAAACAAGATGTGTTTATTTAAATAAATCAGTTAGCAGAGTATGTTAACATAATGTAATTCTAGATAGCGTTTTTTCGGCTTCCTTAGTCACATCAACAGTACAAGAAATTGGTCTAAAGTTGACTAAGTATGCACGTATTGAAAAATGGGTAAAGCACTTATCTTAATGTTGCATGATATTATTGTTTAAAACACACCATATTGCAACAGAAGTAGTACACATGTAAAGTAGATGAAAAACTGGTAAATGAATTCAAGAAGTAACTATCAGTAGGGAAGGATCATCAGGTGGGACTGTTCGCAGTACAGTTCAATGGGGGTTTATGCAAGTCCTGGCATTGCTCAATAATTTCATGAGCAGGGTGAAAATTATATAGAGTGACTAAAAGCTAGTGACTAACAATAAGGATAGAGCAGTTTTACAAAGGAGTTTAGCTTGAGTGTGTTAGTTTTGTTATATATAAATAATATATATATAAATAAAATATCTTAATATAATAAAAATAAATTAGTGTGTTTCAACATACATGTCTAGTATGTAACAGATTTCATAGTGCCTAAAGTCTTCAGGAATAGATGCTTTTCTAGAAATTATTTTTCCATCAAAGATGTATTAAATATACTCTGTATACATTGAATAAGTAGAAAATGAGACTAAAATCTATTAGAAGAGTCCTTTTTGGTGCTGGTTTTTATTAAGCCATTTGTAAACAGTGAAACTTCTGCACATTGACCAGAGCTGAAAAAGCAGTTGTTCATTGTCATGTGAGTGTTTAAGCATAGTGCTGCTGCAGGAGTCTGGGCTTCTTCTGTGTGACTGTGTTAAGCATGAATTAGGGTCCCAGCTCTGCTGGCACACTAGAATTCTTATTGGGAAGAATCACACCAGTTCCTGCAAACAGACTGTTAAGGAAGCTTTTTCCCAGTTAACAACTTTGCTTGCAGTGCAATTTTTTTTCCCTGGGAGTTTTATTGGTGCATTTCCTAGCGTGGATATAGATATGTTGTGTGCTTTTATACATGAGCAGTCTTTTTCCTCAAAAGCTTAAGCCTATGAAGTGACAAAACTGCATCCATGTAAATGGGGTTACAGCACTTAAGGGATTCCAGCACAGCTGTTGCCTTGCTTTCATTTAGGCAAGGTCCACACTTCTCAGGCTGCTGTAAATGGATGTCTTGAACTTTCAGTTCAGAAACTGAAAAGATTCCCTAGGCACACAGTCATCCCATTTTAACTCTGCCTGATTGTGTGGTATAATGTGAAATTATACTAAAGCTAGAGTATCTAATCTAATCTAATCTATTATTCAGCATTTGAATATGTGAAGTAGAGAAAACACAGCTAAGAATATGCCAATAAACTTGCCAGAGTTAAAAAAGAAACATTTTCCCATGTTTCTTTTTTTGGGTGAAAATATGCACAGAAACATTTGAAAACTTGGTTAGAAAAATTTTTGCTTTCACATTTGTGGATGCTAGCGAAATTTCAGCTTGTGAGTTTCTTCTAGGACATTTTGAAATCTTTATATCTGCATTAAGTACCAATGAGAAATTGAAAGTGAAGAATAGTAAAGCTTAATTTTTTCCACGTATTTTCTATTATTAATATATAAAGTATGTGTGACAGAAAAGGATTACAGATGAATAGCACCACTTCCCCTGTAATCTTTATCCTTTTCCTGACTAAGTGCTATCTGCTAATACAAATCCCCAAGATCCTGACCTCTCTTTTTTGCTTTCCTTTCCTGCAAGCATGGTGGAGGAAATGATTCCTGTCACGTAGCCAAAGGGGGCATATTTACATGGCTCCACATGATGTGACGAGGAAATCCTGTTGCAGAGAATTCAGGAGGGGAAACAAGTAGGTTGCCAGTTCTGCCTCTTTTTTTTTTTTTTTTTTTTTTTTGGAAGCCCTGCCTCCACTACTCTACAGGTTTGCTTCCTGAAAAGCCACTTGTGTGACTTTATCAGTACAGATCTCTTTGTTTTTCAGTTTGCTTTCTCCAGTTTTTGTATATGGATGTTTCCAGGACATTATTCTCCTTCCTGATATCTTGCCCTATATTAAGTGATTGTGGTGTTATCTGCTATAGATTTTTGCTTTGCAGATTTTGCTTTTAGTACTTGTATTTTATTGTTCCTCTGCTGATTAACTTTTAAGCTCTGCATAAAGCAAGGAACCACTGTAAGTGCTTTAATTCTGGTCTCTTTTGGGATAGGATGAAAAAGCTTTCACTACATAAGGAGGATATTGAAATTTCCAATCCTAAAGCATTCAAATAGCTTTGGCTGTATCCTAAATGAATCCAAATATTAAGAGTTTTTGTTTTAAAATGCATTTAGCACAGATGGAGTTCTATAGTTAATATTTTCTAGATTATATTATAAACAATATATGAAAACTCAATGTGAGAGCTTTCCTTCACCAAGGCTGAATTCCCTTCCTTATTGACTTTGATATCTGTAAGCAAAATAACCGGTGAAATGCATCAGTTGACAGAAAGGAAACCTTTAGTGAATGTAGAACCTGGTGTAACATGGAGCTTATGCTAACAAGCAATTTTATTAAATGCATGGGGCACTAAAAGCTAGAGAGTGGTTGTTCAGAGAGCACGATGGATGTGAGTATCATTATTCTGCCATTTCAAACCACAAACATGCTCCTTCAAGGGCAAACTGTGCCTTCAGCTGGCAGCCAGGTCATGTGTGGGTAGAGCTGGATCTGATCGGAGATTAAGAACAAAAACACTTTTCCATTGTAGCATTAGTTTTGATAGACAGTGCTGCCCATTAAAAGCTTTAAGCTTTGGAAACATTTGTGCCCAGATCCCACTTCGTGCCCCAGAACCACTGCTACTTTTGTACAACGGACCATAGACTATTTAAAAAAAAAAATCTGATTTCAGAGTTTATCCAAACAGAAAGATTTTATGTGTTTTTCCAAACCCATTATTCTGCACACATATTTTGGTCTGTCTCCTGTCTTTCAGAAGGACATAGAAGAGACACAGTAGGCCTTCGGTGATCAAATAAAGTTTACCAAGTTCAAATGATGGTGCTACGTTTTGCCTTTTTCCAGTCTCAGGATATGGAGTGTGAGATTAAATTTCCTAGTTTGGCATCTCCAGCGTGGCAGTAATTTAGAAACGCAAAGAACTAACGGTCAAAGTCTTGTCATACCAGTCAAAGAGATTGTGCAACCATTGCTTAGTTTTTTAGTGATTCTCTTCTTTCCAGTGGTACTGGAATTAATCCAATGCCAAAACCATTTTTGCCCTGCTAAGAGATGTCTGGGGTGAAAACCTGACATCTTGTGTTTAAGGGACAAACTACTAGGACAATACTGTTGGGCAACAACCAAGTCAGACTTCCAAAGTATAGAAGTTTTCTACTCTTCGAAGAGAAAGCTGTAGCATATAATAAATATTTTAGGAGAAAAAGCAATTTTTTTCCTTAAAAATAATAAAACCATTACACTTTTCAGATTAGGAAGAGCAAAAATATAAAGACCTCCCATTCTGAATTGCAGCTCTTTTCTCCTCTCTTCTTCAGAATGCAATGTAAAAAAAATGTAAAAGTGGAGTACAAGGAAAAAGGCAAGAAATATTGTATATGTATATGTATGAATATTCTTTAGATTTTCCCTACTTTATTGGAAGAAAACCCAACAAAACACTCAATAAATTGAAATTGCTGTTCCAAATTTTTATTAACAGATCTCTATTTCTTAGAAGGTGAAGGATACTTAGAGATGAGGAGACAATGAAAAAAGACAGTTCTAGTGCTGCCTTACAGTTTTTAAGGGCAAAAAATCCAGTATAATTACGGAATATCAAATGTCAATGATTATAAGATCAGGGGTTTCCCACTTGCAATTTACTTTCCACAATTACGTAAGGACTGGTGACCACCCCAAGAAGACCTGACTCGAATAAGAAGGTGGCACTAAAACCGTTCGCCAAGGCTGCTCACAAAGACAGGGTCTTGACTGTTGTGTCTGCGACTTTGGGAAGTTTTCACATGCCACTGGGACTTGGGACCAGAGCTCTGTGGCTACCCACCTCTGGGCATTGCCTGTGTGGCACCTGCGCCGCCTATGGCCCTCAGCTCGCTCAGCAATGCTGTGGGACAGCAGTGTCTGCGCTGGCCCTGCTCTGGTGGATGGGTCACTGCAGGATACAACACCTACRTGTAGTGGGATGAGAGCTGACAGTGTGTGCTGCTGATGTTTTAAAGTGACATAGGTTTTCTTGTATAGATTTGCTCAGTTAAGCTATGAAAAATACAACTTCAGCATGTTTGACTGCTACTTTACGAGGCCATCAATTTTTAAGAGAGTTTTATGCAATCTTGATCTGGCCAAACATAGTTTTTAGATAGCTTCTATCTAGTTTTAAGAAGAAAATAAAAACAACAAATAAAGAAATAAAAATGGGCAATAATAAAAACCTCTAAGGATTTTGTGTATGTGAGGTGAAGATTTAGGTTTGAATTTGACTGACAGGAGGAAAGGGAACTGTAGATTTCTAAGATGAATCATTGTCCCTTTTTCATAATAAAGTTTAATTTTCAAGTAGTTTAGAAATAATAAAAACCCTTAAGGCTTTTGTGAGTTGAAGATTTAGATTTGGTTTTGATTGACAGAAAGAGAGGGAACTTAGATATCTAACATGAATTATTGTCCCTTGCTCATCATAAAATTTAATTTTCAAGTAGTTTAGCCTCAGATTACCAGAAATAATTTCTGGTTCCACTCTAGATAATGTTCATGAGACAGGTGTAGATTTAAGGGTCATTAAAGAATTCTTATTCATAAAAATATGCGCTTACCTTTAATCACATATTTAATTCTTATTGAAGCTAATGGGGTTTAAAAATGTTCTTCAATGGAACTTTAACACTTTCTTCAACCTCAAAACATTCCCTCTAATGTTTTTCTTAACTGGGGACTTTCCCATCTTCCTGCTTTGGGGAATCAGCTTCTAGGTCATTCCTCTGTGGCAGGCAGCAGCCTCCCAGGTACAGGAGTAGGGCAGAGAGAGCCAGGATCCAAATGGGAAGCAGAGTAAGGCTCTACCACCTCCCTTTACTCTGTGATGGGAGATACACTATGGGCACCACAGGGTTTACGGTGTGCCTGTACAGTCTGGAGCCTCCCTGATAAATCCGCTTCTGAATTCCTGCTCATGTGGCACAGGCAACAAGTACTGCGCCTTGTTTTTTGTGCTGCAGATATAATAAAGGGGGTTTTTCCCTGAGTTTCTACAGACTTGGAAAGAGGGGGGTGGTTTCAGTTTTTTATTTTTCTGCTATAAATGCATTTTACAACAAAGTGTCAATTAGGATGGATGATTTTCAGTTGTTTGTCCTCAGTATCCCCTTAGCCCTGATGTATTTTCTGCTTTGTAGGGGATTTTCCACTTCATACATTCAGCAAAACATTCCCAAAAGTACACCAGAGAGTAAAATCTTAATATTTCATTTTAGATGATTTTATAAAAAAACATAATGGTGATTATTGTTTACTATTTTATTTAAAGGAGAAGCTCCATTCAGGAACAAAGAAAACAACCTGTTTAATAGAGCTGGTCAAATGACTTTCCAGGAACAATAACATCACTAAGGGCCCCTAGTGACTGAACCTTCAAATCATTTGGCTTCTGTATGTTTATTTAGTGACAGAAAATGTGTACTTTTGCAAAATTATTTGGAAGAGACTTAGCAGTGAATAATCTGAGTTTTCTATCGGTTTTTCCATTGCCTGTGAAATTCAGTAATAGTGCTTAAACTCATGCATGGTGTACTTCTACCCACAGAATAAGAAAAATAAGTAGGTTAATAGTAAAAATACCTGAATATGTTTTGATTGTAAGGCCAAGATGGAGACCCATGGGGTAGCCAAGGAGAAAAATGGGTAAATGGATTTAATCTACTTCTCTGTAAAATAATGAAGAAATTATTTCTTTCTTGTTACCCAAGGTAACAGGTTTTTGCCTAAGTTTTCATTTACCAAATAACTAGTGTATCTTTTAAATTTATTTTTAATTTATTACTACATCACTGAAAGGAAAAAACATAGTTTAATTTTATTTTTATTTGCTAGGCGGTAGATGTGTCCTGATTTGTTGTCTTAAAACCTGGAAAGGAAGAGACATAATAGTACAATTCTTAATTGTTATATTACTTAAGCATTTTAAAGAGCTTAACTTACTAAAAGGGTCCAAGTGTTAGGATTATGCCATGTTTAAATTTGTAACAGTAGTACAGATATCCGAAGGACACTAGTTACAATGCCGCAAATAATTTTTTGGTATGCTGTGCACTTATTTTATTGAGAAATTAATAGAAAATGGCTTTGTAATTCAAAGTTTTCCCAAGACTTTGAATGTAATAGCTCTCAATAAATCCCAAATTGTTTTACGAACTTAGGTAAATGTAGTTATCCATATCCCATGCCTATCTGGGCACAAGTATCCGTGTCTGTCCTACAGTCTTTATGCTGCATTAAAATGTCTAGGTGGAATCACAGTGCTGTTGTGGCTACCAGATGTTCCTCTCAGCCTTGTTCAAAATATTCCTACTGTCACTTGTCTGCACTGATGACAGCCCCTACCCGAATGTGCCACCTACAGAACTGGCTCTGCTTTTCCTCTGTCATATCAGCCTTTCTTGGCACTGGTAGAAAAAACTGGGGGTCTTGGGGGGTTTGTTCTTCCTCGGGAGTTTTTGTCAGGACTTGTTTTTGCTCCCACATGATGAGTGCTTACTTTGCACACCTAGCTGTCCCCATCAAAGCCTGACGACCAGAGAACAGTGGTGTCCTCTTGTTTCCCAGGGACCCCACCTTGTACCACTCTTAAAAGTTTACCCTGTCCTGGACCAGCCAGACCTGACCAGAGCTAGGCACATGGCTGTGAACACCTCCCTTAGGTTTATGGGCAGGGTAACCGTGGGATGTCTGGGACTCTGAGCAGGAGTCCTCTCCACAAGAAACTGGTCAGGAGACAAATGCTGTACACTATTTCTGGCAGGAGACTGTCGTGGTTTAACCCCAGCCAGCAACTAAGCACTATACAGCCGCTTGCTCGCTCCCTGTTGTTGTTACTCAGTTCCCAAAATAAATTTGTTCTCTTCTCCCACAGAGGCTGAGGTGAAGAAGATGTCCCTGATGCTGCAGAGAGGAGCCTCCCCGCAGCCTCTGTGCCCCAGGGCAGTGCAGAAGTCACAGCAGCTGCTTTTGACGAAAGAGTTCCTGAGTAACTCTAGAATAGCCTAAAGCAGGTCATTTCACAAGAAAATAGAACAGGCCTTAAGCTTAGCACTGTTTCCAGGTTTGGCCCCCTGAAGAAACCTCATTCAGCTGCAGGGACAGTGTGATTCTCTGCTCCAACTCACACAGGCAGACCCCAGGAGGTGTGGGTGAGCTCCTCCCTGGCATCCACCCCCCACAGCTACCTCCATCAGCACCACAGGGTCCTCTAAGAAAGCCAGCACCTGTTACCCCTCGTTAAGGTCCTCGTCAACCCTCTTTGTCTTCTATTCTGGTCCAGTAGGAGCTTTAAACCCCCAGTTACACAAAGTGTTTAGGGGGATGCCAAAGCAAAGGTTCTGCTCTGTTTCAGCAGTGTGTGTGGAATCAAAAAAGAAATGCTAAGTAAGTTTGCTGATGACACTAAATTGGGAAGAGCTGTGAAGTCTCTCAAGGGCAGAGAGGTCCTGCAAAGAGACCTTGACAAATCAGAGAGATGGACAGTCACCAACTCTAGGAAGTTTAACAAAGGCAAGTGCCAGATTCTGCACCTGGGATAAGGCAACCCTGGATGTACCTGCAGACTGGGAAATGAGAGGCTGGAGAGAAATGCTGTGGAAAGGGAGGTGGGGGTCCTGGTTGATGGCAAGCTGAACAGCAGTCAGCAGTGCCCTGATAGCCAGGAGGACCAATTGTGTCCTGGGGGCATCAGGCACAGCATCACTGATGCGTTAGGATTTTGGCTTTTATATTTCTCATATACTTGTAACCCTGCAATTCTTAGGGTGTAACTCTAAAGCCCATATAAAAGTGTTAGCTACTGCCTTTAGACAAAACAATCCATCTTCAGGCCTGGACTTCAAGGACATCTTACTGCTTCAGGCCCAAGATCTGTAAACAGCCGTTGATGAAGGGGGGCAAACTTGGGGTGAATTACTTCATTACCTGAAACTCTAATTGGAAGAGCTAGCCCCGGTAGGCTAATGGACCAAACTTATGAACATATGGAGAACTCGTGACCAGTCGTCCATCTTGGGTGGTCTGTCTTGGGGAGAGGACCTCAGGGGGTCCACTTGGGGTGTAAGCCCCCACCTGAGTGACCTTTGACTGCCCTGGATGTACCTGAAGATCTTCAAATAAACACCACCGCTTTTTAACCTTTTGATCTTTGTCAAGCCTCTCTCTTTTAGGTAGTCCCGATAAGGCATCATCACAAGCTGGGCAAGGGAGGGGATTGTCCCGCTCTGCTCTGCACTGGAGCAGCCTCACCTCAAGTACTGAGGGCAGTTTTGAGTGCCACAATATAAAAAAGGTATTAAACTATTAGAGAGTGTCCAAAGGAGGAACGCGAGATTGGGGAAGGATCTGGAAGGGAAGCCTATGAGGAGTTGCTAAGGTCACTTGGTTTGTTCAGCCTGGAAAGGAGGAGACTGAAGGAGACCTCATTTTGGTCTTCAACATCCTTGTGAGGGGAAGCAGAGTGGCAGGTACTGATCTCTTCACTCTGATTACCAGTGACAGGACTTGAGGAAATGGCATGAAGATGAGTTAGGGGAGGGTTAGGTTGGATGTCAGGAAAAGGTTTTTCACCCAGAAGGTGTTTGAGCACTGGAACAGGCTCCCCAGGGGAGTGGTCACAGCACCAGCCTGCCAGAGTTCAAGAAGTGTTTGGGCAATGCTTTCAGACACATTGGGGTGTCCTGTGCAGGGCCAGGAGTTGGACTTGATGATTCTGATGGATCTCTTCCAACTCAGCATATTTCAAAATCTGCTCCCCTGCAACCCCTATATTCTCTTTATATCTTCATTATGTCCTTGCGCTCCAGAAGATTGCCTGACAGGACTCCCTTCTACCAGGAATGTCAGTATAATGGTTGTGCTCAGAAGAAGAGGACTTTACCATGGCTAGGGTCCATGCAAAAGGCCAGTGGAGGAAGAGGAGGGTGGTGAGGATGAGGACAGAGCATTTGATAGTAGCTGGCACTTACCCCTGGTAGCAGTAGAGTGGGGCAGTGTGGCAGATACAACACAGTATTTTCTATCCAGGTAAAATACAAGGATGTTATACTTGTCCCTGTGTAAGTACTCATGCATCTGGGCTATGAGCAGAGCTGGTGCCTGTGTACAGTGACCAGCTGGCCTAGAATAAGCTTCGATGACTTTTGTTTTCTTTCAGACTGGGGGTGGGAAGGAAAGGAAAACAAGCAGCTGCCTGGGAACAAAATTAGAGTCAGACACACACACTTGCAGGATGCCAGCCAGTGAGGTACAATGTTATTATCTAGAGCTTTGCCGATTCTGCTGAAACTGGCTCCCAAGAGACTTTGTCAGCTGATAATCACCAGTAACAAAGAAGAGCTCAGGATGGAGAATGGAGGGGAGATGCTCTACATGTCAGGCAAGAAGCTGTGGGAGAGTCCATCCATTGCAACTATGCTGCCCAGGAAGGTCTCTGCCAGGGCAATGTGGGAGAGGCACATTTTGACTCTGGCCATAGCCCATCCCTGGTGAGAAGAGCATGTTGGCTCAGCAGGACATCTCTGCACTGCTGTTCTCCTGCAGCTGCATGTGGCAGGGAACTAGGACTCTGCTGTCATGCAGGGCATACCAAGATTGTCAGCAGCTCAGCACATGTGTGAGCAGTGTCAGTGCGGCCAGGCTGTGCTGCTTTGTGGATCCTTCAGCAGACTTGGGCTTCTGTGACTCTTTAAGCCTAGAAAGTGTGCAGACCACCTCAGAAGGTGGAGCTATCAGTGCCCCATTTGTTTCCCCCAATAATCAAGGTAGAATGTTTTTTCTCTGACTGTGCTTAGATGCAGTCAAAAGCTGCAGAAGTTACTCTTGAAAGCACTGGGAGAGTCAGCCTGGGAAATCATATTAACCTTGTCATCTCACCTTGCTCCCATGCTTCCATACCTGCTTCTATACTATTTGCTTTCACTTGGATGACCAAATATATTCTGGTCTAGCAGCAGAACAAACATCTAAAATGCAGTAATTAGGTAGCTATCATAGAAGTGAAAATGTAAAAACCTTGTTTAGGAATAGGAAACAATTGGAAGAAACAGTCAGTACTTGAAGGAAAGAAGACTTTAGCAGTGTAGTTCAGATCCATCCAGATATCTGTTCTGTTTAATGTATTCATAAAGAACCATAATTCAGACAATGTCAAAGAGATATTGAAAATGACCTTAATTTATTTAAGGAATAAGGCTAATTGTGGGTTGTAGGAAGAATTCACAAGACTGAGTAAGCTGGCAGCAAAAAGGCAGATGAAATTCAATACAGGTATGTGTAAAGTAAAGAGATGATTCTTTCTGCTGTGAGACAGGAATCCAGCTCCTCAACCAAAGGAGGTAGATTTTAAAAGGGGCACTGGAACAAGTTGATACAAGATGTACTAATTGCAAAGAAGTTGTATCTAGCCCTGAAAATCCACAAGCTGGAAATAATTGATGTCTGGAAGAGCATTAAATGTATGCATTGCATTTACTTGTCCTGTTCTTACTCTTCCCTGAGCAATCTTTTATGGCTACTTTTGGCAAGAGCACAATGGGCTAGATGGACTCTTACACAGCATGCATTATGCAAAATAAACCATGAGCATGGGTAGCATAGTGCTTACTGTTCTTTCCTGTCTTCCTGCCTCCCTACTATCCACCTCTCCTTAATGCAAGAATTATGTAAAAATGCTGATGGTTAAACAGACCTTTAAAATTTTCAGCAGCTTCTATTTGGAGGAGGGAGGAAAACAAACCCAGGTATTTTGAAAAGGAAACTTTTTAATTTCCCAAGATGCTCCCTTAGCATCTATTGCATGCAGACACAGGCAAGGGACAGGGTTACCTTCACTGAAAGACAAAAGATGGCCAAGACAGAGGACAAATTGCTCCCTGTTAATGGAATGATTTAAATTTTTTTCCTATACAAATGGAAACACTGATGTAATTGTGATGGTCTAAGGATGTAGATGCAGCAATATTTGAAGAAGAAATAATAGCTTTTGTCAGCCTGACTGAGACATCAGCAAAACCCATTGGGCAGTGCTGGTGCTCAGGCACCACGGCCTTGGGCACACAACCCTTCCCCCGGGCTTGGACAGACGCCTCTGTCTGGGACACACAGGCCTTTCTATGCTGAACCAGGAGCTTTGCTCTGAGATGGGAAGAAAGGCTTCTGTGCTTGCTTGTTTTCTGTAGCACTACCAGCTGGCCTAATACAGGAGCCCATGGCTCACTTAAGTTGCTCTGTTAGGGATCTCACACATGAGGTGCCAGGGCTTTCAGCACCGTTTTTGGATGCTGCAAAATTGCTTAAATTTTTTTGCAAGCACCTCTGCACAGTTTACATTGGGACTTTATGATAGGGACTTCATTAAAATAAAGGATAGGAGACCCAAGATGAGAAACTGACAACAAAAATGTTGGTAGCCAGTCATAGATTATAAAGGCTTCCCTTCAGACAGAGACCTGTCCAGCTCAGGCTTGGGGCAGCTAGCCTGTGTCTTTAGTAGTTCCCTGGCATGAGCAGTATGTGTTACTGGCAGACTTGGGAGGTGAAGAGATGATATGAAAGGTGGGCGAGAGCCACAGCTTGTCATGTCTTCAGTTATCTGAAGTTTGCTCTTTCAAGTGGTATAAATGTAGCCAGGATGGTGCCACATTTGCAAAACCACTTTGCAAACTGAGGAATGCAGACAGGGAAGAATTAAGGGATTTACTTACCCTGATATAGCAAGTCACAGCTTACGACAGCACCAAAGTCCTCGGTTATGTCCAAGACGAAATAACGGTAAAAGATCTGTATCCCTGTGCGTGTATCCTATTGTGGTGTGTTTATCCTATTGTGGTGTGCTCGATTGTCTCAATCATGCTCTATGATCACTTGGCCTCATTGAAACTGCAGCATAAAGAGCTGTACTCACAGTCATCATGCTGTCAGGGGTGGCAGCTTTGGCTGCCCGCTTTCCTCCTGAATTGCTTTGATGTGGATTTCCCACATCTTGAGTGAGCTATCTAATAAGTCACCTACTGTGTAAAGCCTGGGTATAGTTCCTCCTCCCCCTGTATTTTTTAATGAAAATAACCATGGCATCTACTTTAGTCAAGCTTTAAGGGACATAGTTTGTCTCATCTCATAATAGGGCCTGGGAAGAAAATAAGAGCCAAAATGTACCTAGGTTACCGAAACAATATGTAGGGAATTTTTTAATCCAAACAAGGTTTGATTTAGCCTTGAACAGGAATTTAATTTCATCTAGCATTGGTCACCTAAAAGGGAGGCGTCTGGTCTGGTTCTGACATCCTTTCAAGCAATGGAGAAAGTACCTTGCAACAGAAAGGCGGGTCATCCCCTCTCATCTAAGTCCATTTTTAGGGATGGGTAGAAGAAATCCACTTTTCTTCACTTCTGTGAGTCTCTATAGCAAGTCCAGGTTTACCTTTCTATGCACAGAATTTCACTGATGCTAAATATCAGTTATTCACACAGTCTCACAATTATGCATCATGAGTTATAAGTATGCACAGGCTGAAAAATATAATGCTCAGCTAAAAACCAACCGTAAGTCATCACTGTTCTCTAAGGAAAAAGGTAAAAAAATCATCACTGAGGTAGAACAAAAATCTGAAACACTTCCATGAATTAGTCGTTGGCCAACTGGTTCAATCTAAATCACCAGCTTCTCATTACCATATGAGATAAAGGGATAAAGCCTGCAAAAAATACAATTCCATGGGGTCGGTTTCTGTGGAAAAAGACATATACATTTCTGTCTTCTCTGATTTAAAAGACAGAGTGCCTGTGATTCCAAGCACATCATAAATATTAGCAAAAGAGATCTTTAGTATGTGGTTTAACTCTGATAATGGCATCAGAGACATCTGAAAGGCGCTGCCATAGTTGCATTAGAATCTGCAAGTTGGGCACTGCAGAAGACATAGGCTTCCAAAGCTGAGTGTAAGTAAACAAACTGTGTCTGAGCTAGATGAAGTACCCTGCATGTGGGAAACAAAACCTATATTACAGTTTTGGACAACAGCTCGGATTATTCGTAAAGACATGGTAAGTATTGATAAATGTTGTTGGGAGCTGTCTTTTATACTTGAGGAAGCCTTCATAGTAGATTCCTGTCTTTAAATCTGCTGAAGTAATCTTTATGGTTCAGGTTTTAGAATATCTTTTAGAAAGTTATCCCATGGTGGAATATTTGAGCCACTGTAATCAGATGGAGGATAATGTTACAAAGGTGATAACTTCTGGGGGATGCAACTATTACTGCTACACCATTTGCAAATAAAGTTTTAAAAGTCTAAGGAGAAGCAACCTCTAACAGACCTTATGCACACAATAAAGGAACAAGAACAGACATATTAAGGCAGGAAATTTATTTTTCTTTTTTTTTATCTCTAAACTTCATGCCTCTACTGGACAAACGTAAAATTATCCTGATTGCTCTCCAACTCCGTTTTTCAAGCTGGCCTATCTCAGCAGTTCCAGGAGTCTGTTTTCCACTTGACTTCCCCTTCTGCGTGGACTAACACTTATGCCACACTGATCTCATAATCCTAGAAGATGTTTAGATCACACAAAGCAGTCAGGAAGACATATTTCTGCAGTTGGAATATACAGGTAAGATTAAGAGCATCCATTGATATTGGAGGGCTACAGGGCTACCTATAACACAAACATTTAAAAAAAATAGCTGACATTAAAGTTCAAGATATTTTCTCATTATTCCTGTGATCCTTCAGCCATCACCCTGTGTTCAGCTTTGCACGGTTCCTTCAGTGAAAATCAGTCTAGTCCTACAGCGCCCTCTCCTGTGCATTTATCAACAGTGCAAGAAATTCAGCAATTTGGTCAGCTCTATGACGTTCGTTTCTTGCATACTTATGTAGGAACTTAAAAGTTTCTTCAGTATTTCAAGTTTGAAAAGTTCATAGCTGGTAGGGAATTTATAGTCATTGTACTTCAGTGTGTTAGGGGAGTACTATTAAAGAGTGCAGCTAGAAAGGAGGCAGAAGTAGCTACATTTATTAAAATACTTATGAAGATATAGATTGTCACCTGCTGGGTTATTCAGAAACTGCTGAGCAAGCTAAGTATTTAATTTTCAAAGGGAGTTTATTAGAATCTGTTTATGCTTATTTGTCTGTCTACCAAATGCCAGCCTTCACCCTGGGGCTTCTAAACACCTTTGAAAGTCTGCTGGAGAAGAGCTGAATGTCTAGGCTGTGTTGGCAGCATTAAACTAGCTGAGATCAGGATTTAATTTCTCAGTGTCACTCCAAGGTCAATCAGAACTTACCTAGTAGAACTAGAGATTAAACCAGGGATTTAATCACGAAGCTACCATTCCTTAGGTAAAAGCTGAAGCTAATTTTATAGTTGCATTTGCTGTACAGGTGGCTCTTCCTCAAAAGCCACCTCTGCCAGGCAGTCTGCCCTTTCTATCACATACAGTCACTGTGGCCTCCTTCACCCAGGCAGTGCAATAAGGCAGCACAACAATGGCAGAATCCTGGCCAGCCAAAAACCCATGGAGCCTTCTGTTCCCTGGACAAAGCTTTTCCTACATGCAAAATTCGTCCCAATTTACTATATTACTGATTCTCCCTTTTTTTTTATGAGATATGTGTGTGTGACATACAGATACATGCAACAGAGCTGGTGCCATGTGCCTTCTCTGGCCTGGAGCTCCCTCAGCTTGCAATCAACTGTTCAAAGTAACACCACATGCTACTACAACAGCACTACCTTAACTCTTAGCTTGGTAGCATCAGCATTGCTTAGCACTGTTCAGTAGTACTCTGCCTGAACCAGACCGATAGAATTCTACCCTATTTTTTTATCTGCTCCTTTTAATAAGGATGCCACTACCTTTCACGGCACTGTCCCTTATACTGAACTCTGAGGAAATGAAAGAGTGGAAGAACAAATATAGAAAGAAATATATGGAAAATAGAGGTGAAATAATGTTTTTTATCTTTTCTTACATATGACAAAATTCTTGCAGAGTGACTGCAAAGCAATTGCAGAGAAAATGTAGTAAAATTGCCATAGCACAAAATGGAAGAAAGGTTTCCCATTCTGAGGACATGGCATATCAAATCTGGTAAGTAGGGAAAAGCCACAAGAAGATGTGACATAACTGCTGCAGGTAGAGTATTCAAGTTATTTGGCTAAAACCAGTCTTTGCTGTGCTTGTGGATTTGTGATGATCTTATAATTTGACTAAGTTTGCAGGAATTTTTCGCATAAATTATCAAAGATATTATGCTGAGACTTGTCTTCACCCAAGCTGCAATCATCATTGTACTGTCTCAATGGTTATAAAGACATTTTTAATACCCATAAACAAATTGTCACCCCCAACTTCTTGTCTGGCTTCACAAACCAACAAACTGAATCAACAGATCTTCATCCATGTACTCTCTTACTGGTAAGGAGGGTGCTTTTTGTACCTATAGATCAAGCAGACTGGCATGTCTTACTGCCCATTTTCTGCAGAATAGCATACTTGCTATGTATATCTACTCTAGTCTAAAGCAAAATTATGTCCTAGAAATCATGTTGCACATTTTGCAGTTCAAATAGTCTTGCCTTTCTGAATTACTCTTCTGCAAAACACTGTGTCTGTAGGACACAGTAATTGAAAAAGAAGTCACCTTTGAAGAATGGCCAATCTGATGGGAAAAAAGGAAACAGACCGTTTATCTTCACCATTAGTGGTGGAAGCACTATTGAAGATTTAGAGTTTAAGCATTTGTCCATAAGGTGTTGGGGTTCTGACTGTACTACAGATTAAAATAGAAGCGAACTTCTGCACTCCTGAATGTGGCTTTTCCTTGCAATATACAGTTTAAACTGTCGTGGTTTAACCCCACCTGGCAACTAAGCACCTCACTGACTCTAAACAGCTGAGGCTTTGATTGGAGTGGTGAGGAAGACCTACCCTCTTCAGCTTGGTCAGACATTTTTTGTGTCAGTCTGTCCACAGCTGAGACAGAGGCCCCCTTGGAGGAAGCAAGGTTATCTTTGTATTCTCAGAGTTGCCTGGCCTGTTGATCTGTAGTTGATGCCTCCGTGTCTGCCCGGCTCATGATTCCAGGGTGTGAATGTATGGCATCAGCGCATTTTGTACAAACTTTTGCCACATGGACTGCATGTGGATTCCATCTGTGTCTTTCAATAACTGGTTGTTTTCCAGTTTGTTGTAGATCACCTCCAACACAAGTAATTCCCTCAGATACTGGATGCCTCCCTCAGTGTTGGTCCATTTGCTTTGGGAATCTGCAAGATCTTCATTGAAGGGATACCTGTCCTTCACAGTTCAAAGGAGTTGCTGCTGACTCTTGCGTTTTTTTGAATCTCTCTGTCAATGGCCTTATCCTTAGAAAAGAATCCCAGCTGCTGGGCTTCCTTACTCTCAAATTCCTCACTACTGGCCTCAATACACAAGCATCAGAATATCCAGCTGAGAATTAACTCACCTGGTTGATGGATAAAATCTTTTTGTATATCTTGCAGCTCACTTAGGGATAGGGACCATGTGATTTTCATCTCATTTATGATTTCAATCTCTTCTTCCTCCTGCTCTTCTGTCTGCTTTGCTGCAGAACAGGCTGCCTCTTCTGATTCTTTCTGTTGCTTCCTCTTAGGAGAAGCTGCTTCATCGCCTAATAAATGAAATTACTTCTGCTTTCATTGTGTCTTTTTAGTTATAGGGGTGACTGATATAGTGTCTGTTTTAGCCATAATGTTTGTTTGTTTGTTTTCCCTTTCTTCTTCCTGAGACTGCTGCATAATATCGAGCAGTGTTTGGGAGATCCTGGCCAGGGCCCAGCACAGTGTGGTCAATTGTGCCACTATGAAATAGCTGCAACATTTGTTTTTCAAAATTCTATCACTTCATCAGCATCCTGTAGTTGTTTGGGAGAGAAATTCCAGACCGTTGGAGGTGAGTAGTTCTCTAGATACCTGCCCATATTCTTTCACATGCTACATACCCCAAGATCATACTCTCATGGAGCCTGAGTCCTACTCCTAAATTGCTCACTAACCTTAGGCAAAACCAAAGCAATATTACCGGGAAATACCAATGGAAGTATTTTAACTACCCAAGGATGTTCAAGACACTGACATTTTATTGAAATGAAGGAGAAAACATTGCAGAAGAATGTATAGAAGGTGCTACTCTGTATTTCCTTCACGAAAGCCTCTCAGAGAAGAAGTATAATTGTCTCCAGGAGATGGTACCCAAAGTACAGTAATGGCTTCAGTACGGGGCCCAAATACCAGATTAAGCTCAAGGTCGGTGTTTTAATGAAAAAATCTCCCAGTCAAAACATCACTAATCACTACAGAGCACAGCAAACTGAAAAAGCCAACACCAAACTTGAACACGTACAGCAAAAAATAGCACGGCACAGATCAGATAAACTAATATTGAGAACATATGAATCAATATCGTGACCTGCAGTTGTTAATAGATATAAATCCTTTCTAATACACTCTGGTCAATCTGCTATTATCTCAAAGTCTTTGAGCCTCATGTTGGGCACCAAAAAAACTGTCGTGGTTTAATCTCAGCTGGCAACTAAACACCACACAGCTGCTCGCTCACTCCTCTGCCCTAGCCCATAGCACACTGTGGGGAAAAGAAAAAGGTAAAAGGGAAAAAATTCATAAGTTGAGATAAAAGGTATTTAATAATGGCAAAATAATGATGATAATAATGATAAGAATAATAATCATCATCATCATCATGAAGAAAAAGCAGAAAAAGAAGAAAATAACAGAGAAAATTAAAACTCAAGAAAGACAAATGGTGCAAACAAAAACAATTTCTCACCACCAACCAACCAATGCCCAGCCAGTCCCCAGGGAGTGACCCCCTGCCCAACCTTCCCCCTAGTTCATTGCTGAGCATGATGCTATATGGTCTGGAATATGCCTTTGGTCTGTTGGAGTCAGCTGTCCTGGCTTTGTCCCCTCCCAGCTTGTGCACCTCCAGGCTCCTTGCTGCTGGGGTGAGGTGAGAAGCAGAAAAGGCCTTAACTCTGTGTAAGCACTGCTCAGCAGGAACCAGAATATTATACATTATTGACACTGTTTCCAGCACAAGTCCAAACCATAGCCCCATAGCAGCTACTATGAAGAAAATTAACTCCAGTCAGAACCAGCACAACAATCTTTGTCTGCCCCTGCTGTCATGGTTTCCCTTCTTGTTTTCTGTTGCTGGACTAGGGCAGTGCCATTCTGCTGAGGCTGCAGCATCACATGTGACTGCAAAGAAGAAACTGTCGTGCTTTGAATAAGGGAGGTCTTGACCTACGTCAAGCCTGAGTGTAGGACACCCCAACAGTGACTCTGCCATTAGTACATGTGGATCTGCATGAGAAGCTGCAAAGAGATATTTCAGGAAGTAACAAGGTAGGGGTCATGAAAAGGGTGTGATTTACTGCCGGGCGTTGGTAACTGGTTTGTCACTGCGGCTGACCCATGCATTGCCCCAAACGCCAATGGGGATAATAAAATCAGGTGATTGGTTTGAAATGAAAGCTGATTTGATCCTAATAGCCATTCCTGGCAGCCAGGAGGAAGCTGCTGTGACTGGAAACTCTTGCTGCCATGGGCTACCTGACATTTCTACTGCCTGCAGCCACAGTGGAAGTGTCCCCAAACTCAGTTTTGCTGAGTAGCTGGCCAGACTGCCAGCCACAAGGCTCCCAGACAGCTCCTGCTGCTCCCTCCAAGGACCCAGCCCTCTTCTGTACCATGCACTCTGAGAATCCTGACTGCGGCTTGGAGATGTTCTGGTTAGTATTTGGAGTCAAAACTGTTTTGGACAACGTGATTTAAATCAATAGTTTTTAAGCAAAAACTTGGCATGAACTCTTGAGTTTCCTGGAATAGAGTTTTTCATTTCCCATCTCATCCATCAACATCTGGCCCAGGTTGTGGAGTAGTAGCGTCCCAGCGATAACAACCTAAATACCTCCTGCTGAAGTTACTCTGTTTCCTATGAAGTAAAAAGTGCTTCAGAAGAACCAGAAGACAAAGAGAGCACTGTTGTAGCTGAATAGCTGGGATAACCCTATGGTTTCCCTTCTTGGCTCCAAGGGCTGCTCACTGACTTCATACTGTGTAACATACAGGTACGAATGACATGAATAGAGATGGCTCAGAGGAAGGATAGGAACTCAGGGATTCCTCTGTCAATATCAATCCCTATCATATTTCTCCTGGTTTTCCTTCCTCTCCTTCCCCAATGTTTTCTTCTCCTTTTCCATACTGTAACTTAAGAAAAAATAGATAGGAGACAAATTTCAGTTTTAGCAAAGGCATGGGATTTTGGGAGGCTGGAGTTGTTAAAATATTGCTTTTAAATATCACTGCTTGGGAGAAAAACCATTGTAAGCCCAAAAATTGTAGTATCAGATAAATGTTTCTAACCAATTTAACTGGTAATTCATGTATATAAAGAAAACAATATTTCTATACATTATACGTTATGTATTTAATGGTATTCATTAAAAATCATCATATTCAAAAAAAGCACTTAGCAATGAAATATAGCATTAGGAACATCTTAAAGACTATTTCATTTGCCAAATAAGTACTGCAGGGTTTTCGTGGAGGGTAGAAATTTTAGTACAACCTCCTGATATTTATGAGATGGGGTAGCGAGGAGAGGGTAGAGCAAATATGTATTTTTATCCTTTTTAGATTTTATTTTCTTATGAGTCATTACTCTCTTCTTCTTAGCGCTCCTTATGGGAGTCTACATGACTCTACATATTATCTTGGCTTATTTATGGACGCATTAAGTATTTTTCAAAGTTCAATGCATTCTCTTCCCTCCAAGCTACTCAAGCCCTTTTATTACTTTGTTCTCCTGAATCACTAACAATATTTTACCCTACTTTGATCATTACACAAAAGAAGCTATTATATGGAAACAGAGATATGAGGAATCACTTTCACTTATTTTTCTGGAATGAAAGCCTCATTAACCAGACTAATTCTGCTCTGGCAACTGCTCATTTTGACCCTGGTCTGAAAATAAATAATGCTGTGTGCAGCACATCACTATACCTTGGAGACAGAGTTTTGTTATGTATGGTCCCAGTGGGGTGTCTAGCTCAACGGGACTCTCATACCTGCTGAGAGTCTCTAATGCAATTCAAAGGCAGGAGCAGAGCTAAAAGCTCAGAAAAGAAGTATCAGTTGTATTTTATCACTGCACACAATCAGATTGTGTGGGAATAAGGTGGCCATGAATAGATTACAGTTTTCAATTAGTAGAAAGGGTCTAACTATGTGAGAGAAAAGGTTCAAAGACAGCATGTTTTGGCAGCAACACAATCTGACCAGTTTTTTTTATCACTTGGGTTATTGAAGGATGAGGAGAGCTCATCTGCTGCGCTGTTCCTGCTCTGAGGATGCTTGGTGTGGCTATTGCGGAGTTTTAGCAGACTGTGCCCTTGCCCTGTTTCCCCTGCCTCCAGGCTGATTTTCTACATGGATTTAGACACTGCAGTGGGAAGGTTAAGCTGTTCTTCTGATCTTTCTCGGTCTCTCAGACTGCATTCCCAGTTCAATGTCTCTCACTATCTTTCTCTCACAGGAGACTTGCACTGCTCTCTCAGATCATGCCCTGGACTGCTGCCTCCTGTGCCTCTGTGGTTACCTGAGAGGTCTAACTTATTTGACATCTCTACAACACTTTGGAAGCTATAGCTTTGCTTCAGAAAGAAAAGTTGCTGCACAAAATCACAGACCTTAAAGCAATAGAGTCATGCACATTCACTTCTGGTTTAGAACTTTCACTTCCCAAAGCCTTGTGTCCCTGAATGCTGCCTTATATAATGCCAAAACTGTCTCTTTGCTCTGGAATTTATAGTTTAAAATCCAGACCAGTTCCTTGATCTCTTCACTGAGATAAAGCCACCTGTCTATAGCCTTCTGATGCCAATGACTACCTCCAGCAACAGTAAACTGGTCCTGCAACGTGATGGAGACAGAATGGAAGAGCTGTAAATTGAATAGCTCCTAACATTGTTTTACGAATGTAAACAAGAAATCCCACAGCCTTTATGTTTAGTTTTCCAAAACTTTCTTTTTCTCTCTTGTTAATAGGTAAATAAAACCTTTCAGATGGGAAGCTTTAACAATTTCATGAAGGTATTCATTGCTTCTGACGAGAGCCAGGGCAGCAATCACATTGAGGTGTCAAGGAAAAAAATAAATGGAGGTGTTGAACAGCTGGCATTGTATTGAGTGTCTGGATGGTGTTCAGACACATGAGCTCAGGATCAGCTCCCAGTGAAGGCACCTAAATTCAATGTCTAAACATGAGCTTGGTGCCTAGACTTTCACTATTATCAGAGTTATTTAGGGTGTCATTGAACAGAACAAAGACAGGTGTCTCGTTTGGGGAAAAAAGTCGATCAAAAACTCTGTGCATGATATTGTCTAGTGCCTTGATTCAGTTGTCTGAGCACAGGAATCTAATGTCCCTTGAGATGCCCTCAATGGTCTGGTAAATGTGACATACCAGCTGCAGAAGTCCGTGGCCTTCTGGAAGAAAAACTGGAAGCCAGTGTGACACTTCTGGATTTATTCCTTGACCTTTGTGCACGAGTGTTTCAGCAAAAGTACTGAACCTTTAAATTCCACCAAAAGCCAGATCACATGCAGAGGTTTAAATATGTTCCCTGTTTTCTGGAACTGATTCATACCTCTAAGTTGCTTTCCTGGCTATGAGAATACTTGGTGAGAAATTAAGCACAGCTGGATGGCTGCAGGTCTTTCCAGTTTGGGGTGGGGAAAGCTTCCTGCCCTCTGACATGGATTGTGGGGGAGTACTGACCCCTCCATTCCCTATTGACGTTGACTATAAGGGAGAACTTCTACCAGGAATCGAGTGGATGATGAGCCTAAACAAAGGCATACAGTGAGCACAAGGACAGCTCCTGCCCCTTCAAGCTCCTGAGAAATCTTCAGAGTCTGGAAAGAGGCACACAGGCATAAAGCCCAAGCTCAGCAGAAGTACCGTGGAGGCTCTGCAGCAGTTCCCCTCTCCTGTGCTGTCTGGCTGAAGGTCGTTGCATGCGTACATTTTGCAACAAATGCCTTCACCTTCTACTGTCTCGGCAGTAGATGGCACTCTGCAGTTAGCAAGAACCACGGCTGTTTATGGCATTTTTGATCAGTAAGTAGACTGTTTCTGTACTCAGTGCTATGCACTTTTTATGTCTTAACATCACATTTTCACAGATTCTACCACTCTTTCAAAATTTTTTTAGTTGTAAAGGATGAATGATGTAACAAGAAGCTGGCAGATCTGACAAGGAGCCTCAGTAATGGTAGGCATTAAGGTTCTTTAATTAAGATTATAAATTTGGCCTGCAATGTCAGTTTTCTCTGTGAAAACTCTGACGCAATCTCGATTTGCCTGAATTTTGTTTGTAGCCATAATTTCAGATCAAGCTCCTTAGCACTATTCTGAGCTGAAAAGGACACCTTGAGGCTATTGACAGGATACATTTTCTAGTTTAATGGTGTATAGAGGAAAATACCTTATGAAGAATGAGATGAGGAAAGGAAATGGTGACAGTGGGAGAATCCCAGGAATTACTGATCCCATGAATAGTGTGAATCTATCACATGTGGTCAGGAGGATGAGCAGACATGATATCTCTTTTGAGAAGAGACAGGTATTACAATCTCACCTGTACTCTACAGCATTTTCCCTCAGGTCAAAGTAGTTAATCCCTCTGCCGCATGTCTCACTCCCTTTGTAACTGTGGGATTGTTAGAGAAAAGCAAGGGGAGAGCTGATAAGGTACTTTTAGCTCTTATAAAAAACATTTATGGACCAGGATTAAGATTTTTTGATGGAATCATGATAAATCAAAACCCCGAAAGAAGGCACCAGAAGCCCAACAGGAGCAGATCCTTTATTTGTGTCCAGTACACAAGGTACAAAGGGCTGTTTAGACTGTTTTTTGCTGGGACCTCTTGACAGACCCACGTGTTGTCTCAGCAGGCTGCATATGCAGCACTCTGTTAATGACCCAAAGCTATTTTATCCACAGAAGTCTGTTCTAGGTATAAAAAAATAGTAAGACAAACTTGATTTCATTTTTTCCCCCAAACTGATGAGACTATCCCATATGTTTTGCTCTCCAGAGCGGTCTGATCTGAGTGTTGGAGCCTGACTGCATGCCAGATCACACGCACAAAGCAGAGTGCAAAAGAACCTGGAATCAAATAAGGAAGAGCTCAATGGAAGGTGTAAGTTTCATATTTCTTTATTTTGGCTATTATTTTAGTAAGGCCAGGCATTTTGGTCTGGACTAAGATAACTCTTCCTCGTCCCAACTGCTGCTATCTAGATTGTGTGTGCTAGGGACCAGTCCTGTATTATGTTTTAACACTGATGATGCTGTGGTGCTATCATGAATGATGGAGCTCAAAAAGGCATCTGGAGATGCCTTCTTTTGCTCACACTTGCTGGGTGTGGCTCCTCCCTTCTTCTTGTATAAAAGAGCTATGAGCGACAAGCAACCTTAGTTTGGAAGGAGTACAGTCTGCCACAGTCATTAACTGCTTTTAAAAATAGAATTGCAGCATTCATGAGTGAAGGAGAAGCTGTAGATGTCTGTGTTTGGATTGCACTCACACCTTTAATTACAGTGTCGCACGAAATTGTAATCTCAAAATTAATTCAAATTGAGTTGGAAAGGGAAACTTGTCATGCAGATTGAAAGCTGACTGCAGTGCCATAATAAAAGAGTGATAGTAAGTATGGATGTACCCCATTCAAACCCAAAGGCTCATGGTGATTCTGGGGACTGATATAATTTAACAATTTAGCGAATAATCTAAAATGAGAAGCAAAGGTTATAATTGTCTCTTGGCTGAAACTCCAGGACCGGAACAGAGTCTCCAAAACATGAGGGTGATACACAGCCTGAACTGTAGATGGGGGCTGGAAAGCAACTTATCTGCTCTGCAAACTGAAGTACCAGGGAAATTTTTATCTTCCATGCAACAATGGGTAACATTGATAGTATAAAATCTATTGAGATGTGTAGGTACTGGGAAAAAAATGGAAACACCCAGGAGGACAAAGAAAAAAAGGCAAACAGTAATAACAATCTGACCTCAAATCTCAGAAAAATAAAGGAAATAATCATGGGGAGCGTGTATATTTGTTTAGGTTTTTTTCTTTTTCTTTTTTTGTAATATCCTTTGTTTGAGTCAGGCTAGGAAAACAACAAAATACAATTCAGAGTAAGACACTGAGAAGCGTGTGGGTGCAATTTAAAAAGCATGTTCAATGGGACAGAGGAATGTGAAGCGCTAGAGCTGAAAGAGAACCATGGGTGAAGGCAGATGGCAAAACTGTGCTGATCTGAGGGGTTCTATAAGCATCTTGTCATGCTACTGTGGTGAAGAGTCAAATTTTCATTGGGAAACAATATCCTTAATAATATTTTATTGAAATATGCAAACTAAAACTTTGGAAATATAAAAATCTTACGTAATGTATTTTGCAACATGTGCTTACCACTCTTGTGCTTATCACAATGTCTCCATCTGTATCTTTGAGGCACTACATAATGTCTAGTGTCTCAGAGGGACAAGACGTTGCTCTCTGAGCAATGATGAAACCTGATTTTAGTGTCTGTCTTCACTGCAGATGCCAAATTTAAGGGTGATATCAGCTACTCACTCAATTTCTTTTCGAGCCTACCCAGTGGTCTTTCTAGAAATGCCTCCCACCCAAACCCCACCTTTATACGACTTGCATAGAACCGTGATCTCTTCCCCTCTGGACTGTTTATTTCAAACAAATTCAGTAGTTTTCAATTATACACAGACTGCAGAATTGTGTAAACCTTTGTGTTTTCTGAGGTGAGCAGGCTACAGATGATCATAAACTGCGAAAATGAACTATGCACGTGTCAGATTATTCTGCAGGCAGAGAGGAGCTGAGGGAGACAAATTCGCAGAAGTACAAGTAGATCACAACTATGTAGCCTTTGTTCAGTTTGCAGCATGGACAGAGTTTGTTTACTAATACCTTCAAAATGCACTGAAAATTCAGAACTCATGCAGAGCCGAGGAGTATGACAGAGGTCTGTTTGGTCAAAGACCTGACTGGTTGGTGTTACTTAACCTGAGCTGCAACAAAACACGGCAGCTCTTTCCCACTGATGTATGCCTAAGTCCTTTAAAAATGGAGTTCTCCAAAGACTCTATAAACCGTAGAATAATCTTGTGTAAAATAGTGGAGGAGCCATTGCTTGAAAATGTGTTAAAGAGTATTAGGAGTATTAGGAGAGTATTAGGAGATACTAATTTTGGAATGTCTGAACACGGTGCATTTGTAAGCAGGATCTTAGATTATTCCTAAAAGAAGAAGCTCTTCTTCCAATTATTTTGCAACTTGGAGATGCACAGGCCAGAGCAAATGTGGCATTGCACTGTAAACCCAGCAGCCTGTTTGAACTTGCCTCTTTGTACTCTTGCCCAAAGTATTTCCCCTTTAGCCAAGAGAAAAGGGGAGACTTGGTGATTAAGGATAGTTGTGAGGTGGCACTGGACACAATAGAGGCTGCAGCTGTTCCTTGCTGGAGTTGAGCTCCGGGCCATGGGCTGCTGCCATGAGTGCACAGGTTATGGGAGCTGCTCCTCCAGAAGCTGGTGGTGGTGGCACTGAGCCAGCATGTCCCACATTCACCTGTGCTTGCCATGTAGATGGGTGATTCAGAAAAACCCAAAAACCCTCTTCTCCCTCCCACAATATCCCAAGCAGTTAAATAAATCTGATATCAAACTGTTGAACAAGGCTTAAAATGGTGGTCTGCCTTCTCCTGCTAGATAGATTTACAGATAAGCACCCACTGTTTCCTGTTCAAATCAAACTCCTTGACACTAAGCAAAGTAATCGTAGTGGGTCTTCTGGGAATTAAATGTATTTACTGCTGATGTTGTTTTTAAAATAGTTATTTACAGGGCGTCAGATAGTAAGACTGTGTATGATTCACGGCAAATGGCAGCGCGCCAGAATTTTAACTCTCCTTGCATGGTGACTTGCCTACCAGCTTGGTGTATGGAAGGAGAATATTTAGCTTTCTGCTGTAAATATGCTTTATGATTAGCACTCTTAAAACAGAAAACGGGAAATGCAGCATAGCAACTTCCATTAAAATTTATATAAACACCATTAATCAAGAGCCTTCTGTATTGTATTCTTCTTGCATTTATGCTCCAAATTGACCATTCTTTTAGACCTAGAAACCATTTTCTGTTACAACGTCTTCCCTACTTTTTTTTAAATGGTTGTGGTTTGAATTCCATTTTGATGAATTGATAGACATCTGGGACATTTTGAAATATGGACAACCAGTCACCTCATTATTTATTGCATTTTAACTGCCTAGCAATGAATGGAGGGTTCTGCTGTACTTGCCATTGTACGGTTGATACAGAACCTGATTAAACCTGCCTAATGTGACGCATACATGCCTGGACAGCTGCTCTGAATTTTTTTGTGTCCTTATAGAAACTGCTTATGCACAAGGTGGCAGCTGTTTTGAGCAGCTTAGACAAGAAAGGCAAAACTAATTTTTTGTAGGCCATTTTATTTTACCTATTGGAATGAAAGATGTCTTCTGCACAGGGAAAACATGTGACACATTCTTTGTAGAACTACTTAGCTGCTTCCAAGAATGCTTTCTATCCTCAAATCAGATCAGCAATGGTGGAGGTGGTCTAGAAAGGTCTGAGAGAAGGTATCTGTCTCTGCTTCCTGGTCGGTGGCATCACCAAGGGACCAGGAAAGCAGAGGTGAAGAAACTGGTGTAGGCATCCTAAGCCTTCCTACAGACAAAATCTACTTTACTTACTGTACCAGGAGCTAGAAGAGAGACACTGGATCTATATCCTGTTCCATGCTCAGGATAAGTTTTTTCATTTTGCCAACCTTTCAAAAGATCTGTACCCTTGAATGGATATTGGACAGCACTGAGGTGAGAGATGAATTGTGCTCTTGATAGACAGGTCATCTACAATACTTTTATGAATTAACTCTCTTTCTCCCACAACATGCATACACATACACAAGCACACAAACACACATTCTCTCAATTTCTGCAGCTGTTTTCAAAATCTTTTTGTGTATGTGTTGTTCTTACTTTGCATCCTGCACTGAACTTCTTTATTCAGCCTTCTGAGATGAAAATACCTCAATGAAACCAGAAATGGATTTAACTAAATTTTGCTTTAAAATTTCCACTGCAAATCAGAGCTGAAGTTTGTGCTTGTATGATGATAATTTTTAACCACAAGACAGACTTGTAGATTTCCAAAGCATACAATATCAGGATATTACTGTAACAAAATTTGAATACTATGGGCTATGCTGGAACTCAGAATAATGATGGCATTTATCCAAAATGCATTCAGTGAATGTCTGGTATGTCATTCTGTTTAACAGTTACAATTAGCAGAAGTTCATTTGTCTGCTTTTTTTTTCCTAGTGAAAAAAATGCAGAAAGACATGTTTAAAACTGGTAAATAATACACTAAGGGGAATACATCATGGACTAATTTTTCTGCTTTTGTTCTTATAAATCTTAGACTAATGAAAATAATTTATTTTTCATTAAATTAATTTATTTCCATATTTTTTCTCTTTTCATCTCTCATTCCAATTATTATTTTCTTTTTGTAATGCTCTTGTTAAGTACTTGCAATCCAGCTGTAATCTGTTGCCACAGCATTTGCACAGCTGAAAAGAAAACATTACTGAATTGTCAGCATGTTTTCAACTTCATTAAAGTTGACAACCTGGAAATCAGCTGTACAGACTGTATTAATATGGCTACAGGGAAATCTGAGCTATTTTCCTGCCATTAAATCATCCTAACAGCAAGCAGCATACTCCAGAATCAAGTTGCTCAGCTCACACTTTCATGTTTCCTAAATAAGTTACTTTGAGAGAATTTGGAATTTGTTTCACACATCTCTCTGGAAAAAACACTGCTCCTTAATCACTGTTTGAACTAGTGATAGATTGTCAGTGTAGCTGTGATACGTTTACTGAGGACAACTGGTTTTGAGATTAAGTTTGAGCTGCTCTCACACTGATTTTAAGAACTGAAATTTTTAGGGAACCAAGAGTCCTGTTCAAAGAGAATTGAGCTTGCCTGACGCTGGTTAAACTACATCTTCATTTCACTAAATTATGGTCTTTTGGAAATGTCATGCGCACAAAAGTAGGTAGTTTGATTTTTTTCATAATTCACCAATTCAAAGCGTACTGCTTCCTTACAGGAATGTTTTGAAAGAGTGCAGATGCTAAATTTAGCACAAATGAAAGGCAGTACAGTCAAGGAGAATACTTTTCCTTAAAAAAGGAAGAAGAAACTAATTGGTGATTCATAACTAGACCTTCAGGATCAGAACAGAAGTATTTTGGGATTTGGTAGAAGAAAATAAATTACTTGATGCTAAGTTTGGAGATGTCCATACAAAGCTTGAAGGTTATTATGGAAGAAAGTAAAAAGGTGCTACAGAGAGAAAACTCTAATTAGAGTTCATCAGGATGAGCAGAATTGAACTATGGGAAAAGAGACCAGATAGAAGGAAAGTGATATTTTCTGTAGGAAGTAGGAAATAATATGAAGATGGTGCAAAGGGACTTTGTGGAACAATTTTAGAGACAAAGAGATATGCAAAAGAAATGGTTCTTGGGCATCAGATGAATTTAAATCGAAAATATGTATAGAAGGAACAAAATGACAGCAGCTGCAGTAGTCAGATGAAACATCTCTAAGAGAAAAATGAGAGCAATGTCAGACAGGGAAGGACACAATAAGTGTGAACAAAGAAAGAAAAGGAACCAAAAATTACTTCCTGGGTCAAACGAATAATTCGTGATAAATAACTGATGGAAAGCCATATAGCCAGAAATAAATGGAAGAAAATGAAAACAAAAAGTATGAAGACAACATCAAGTTACAAAAAGCAGTTGGAGGAAAGCATGTGGCAGAGCACAATCACAGGAAGCATGTAGTGTCTGCCAGATCACATTATTCAAAAGAAAATGGCCCAAGCAGTACTTCTTGCCAAACAGTTGATGTTCTAAAACCAGATAAATTTGATGTTGGCTAGAGGCCTCTCATTTTTTTGATCGAAAGTCCCCAGATAAGAGGCATATAAATGTGTATATCAACAGCAAGCATTTGACACATTGTGTATGTGTCGTGCCACAGCTCTGCCTGCACTCGTTGCCCAGATTTGCAGTGCATGTGCAGATTAGTCAGACAGCACATGCCCAGTGGGTTTAATGCACTTTGGTTATGTTGGACTTGCTCTAAGGAAGAGACTAAACTACTCTGCATGAGGACAGTCACCTTTTGCGAATGATTTCAGGATATCTGCTTGCCCAAACTCATCTTTTTCTGGAAGATGGAAAAGGCAATAGAGGAGAAAAGCCATGCAGTGTTGTTGGATAAGGGTGTTCATGAAATGTGTAAGAGCAAAGGCTTCCGCACAGCATTGCCAGAGAGAAAAATACAGTTCAGGTCCTTGCACATCAGGGATGGAAAATTTAGCAATGGTGCAGCCACTTTCATTTTTGCTGCAATGCAGTATGAGAAAATGTACATAGGCCCCATGGTTATGTTACTTGAACTGTCCTGCCAGAACAGGCACAACAATTTGGAATGACGAATCTAAGCCACAACATCCATATAGTTTACATCAGCGAGGTTGATGATGTCGTGAAGGCCTACTGGGGAAATGAAGGTTTAGATGTAAGCATTTGGACAAATCTTGACGCCTGTGTGATAGCTGTGACAGCAGAGCCACTCCTAAGAATATTTGTCTTAGTTTCAGGAAGCATCGATAACAATTTTATAGTCTATGGGATGCTTGAGAACTTGCCTGCCAGCAGCAAAGATTGAAGAAACTTTTCCTGGCGTGTTTAAGGGATGCCTGATGCCTCCCAGACTCCAAGGATTCAGATACTTCTAAATGCAGTGTGACAGGAGACAACAGCAGCATATGGCTGAGCATAACTGAAAAAGGGGGAAACCTCAGCAGCTGGGATTACCAACACTGGTGTGAGATAAGTGAGTATTGGCCTTCTGTGTCTATCAAAATCAAGTATCAAAACTAAGGGTCTCTGCTGAGCCTGAGCTACTGTGCAGCACCCAGTCTTCTCCCTTTTTCTGCTAGATTATGCAATCACACAGGACCTCATCCTTGGGGCAAGTATATCACTTCTCTTTTCTTCCCTCCTACAGCCCAGCTACAGTCTAACCAGCCTAAAGGACATCACTTACAGGCCCTCTTCAGCAATTAGAGTCTGCTTTGGAACACCATGTCGGATTGGACAATCTGAAGAAGAAATTGAAGTACACTCTTTTGTCTGTCCAGAAGACAACTCTCCCAGAATATACTTTCTCCTGTATTCTTACAGCATCTGCACAAGCGCAGAAAGGGTACAGTGAAATATTAGATGAAATAGGAGTCCTTGCTGTTGACAATCTGGTATATAGAGACACTCAACATGAACCTAATGGCACTACTCATAAGATGGAGTGCCATCTAAAACTGAATCACAGCAAAATAAAAATAGGGGTTGACTGAGTTACTTTGGCCAGACCTTAGAAAAAAAATACCTCTGGACCTGTTCAGACAAAGCGAAGACAATAAAGCATTTTCAATTCTCTGACTTCTTGGTGCAAAAATTAGAATCCATAATAAACAGGACGGTTTACCTATTAACAGATTAATACAGATCTTTTTTATGAAGCCCAAAATAAAAAGCACATCTTACCAGGAAAATTTGATGAGAACTTTGAGAATACAGAGGCTGTATCATTTTTAAACCACAACAAATGGCAGCAACAAACTCACTGGATGTGTTCCAGGGTATGTTCCTAGAAATTCAGGTCACAACACTGAAAAGGTAGATAAGCCGTAAATAGTGGACGAAGCAGTATTTTACAGGAGACACTTTGGGGGCATAAGGATTGAAAGTGTAGAACTATCACTAAGAAAATTATACTCAAATAGAAAAGAATTTACCACTGTCACTGGATGTCAGTACATACTGTGCAGTATAGCTGAAATAGATTACAAACCTTAGGGGATATTTTTGACAAATCTTAAGCTTCTGCACCATCTAGACTTCGCACATGATCATAAACCTACAAAGGCATGACTTCAAAGTGAAATACAAGCCCAGAAGAGAAATTCCTGTAGCAACATGAACTGGTGTCTGCAAAAAAACGCTGCAGAAATTCTGAAGAAAAATAGCGGGCATTAATATGATGAATCTTTTAAAGGAACAGGTCAGGATGACTTGTCCAGAAACAAGTTGTCCTGTCCTATCAGGACCTCAGGAGAGTGAAAAAGTGAAGTTAAGCTGAATATGAATGGAAAGAAAGCAGTGACACTGAAGAAAAGTCCTTCCAGGCATCTGCAAAGATTTATGGATCTGACAAAGATGTTATGGGAAGTCTGAGGATCAAACATGCTTCACCAGTTTCAAATGTGAATGAAAGACAAGACATGGTTAGGATATGCTGATGATTTGTATCACTTTTTTTTTTTTCATATGGCAATAAAATGTGTATAACAGCATCTGAAGCATTTGAATAAGTTGATCTGCATTAGTGAGTTAATAGATACTCCCATTATGGAAACTGCTAGAGGCAGAAGCAGAGGCTCTTATACTAACAGATGATGTACTTTAGAGAGCCCAGGAGCAATGGATAACTGATCTAGAGGATATCCTTACCCTGATGCTAGATTACTATTACAAAAATATGTTTGAGGCAGCTCCGATAGACAGTGCGCTGATGATCTCTGGACTGGGTGACACAAAGGCAATGTTAATGAGCTAAAGCAGCGGTAACGACCTCACTTCACACAATGAACCACAGGGCATATTTGAACATTTTCCAAGCACTAGTGTTTTGTTTATGTGCAGTCACACACAGACCAACAGGGGTAGAGCCAGCACCGTCTCTGCTCACTGTCCCTGGGGCTGGCTGAAGGGCACACAACTCCGCAAGCAGACTCTGATACTGTTCAAGGTGGTCAACAGTGCTACCTCTTTGTTTTATTACGCTGCTAAAACACACTTCTGGAGTCAAACATTTCATATTCACAGGCAAGCAGAAAGCACAAAGCTGTAACCCCTGTGAAAAGACTGCGTTTTCCTTCCCAAAACCTCACGCCAGGGTGAAATAAAACAGCTGAATGAACAGAGTGAAAAAAAAGTAGAAATACTACTCATGATAAAAGTGCCAGTATAAAAAATTCCGTCCGAAAGAGGCTTATAAGAAGCATTTCCACTCCAGTGAGACAACTGAATACCCTGGGCTGGGTTTTTCCAAGCCAAAGGAGAGGCTCCTCTCTGTGTGAAACTGCAGATGCTTAGGACCTGCTTCTGTCTCTATGAGTATGGCAGGTTGTGACCATACAGGCTCTGTCACATGGAAGGTGATTCCCATCAAACCATCTACCCCTGGGTGAAAACCAGGAACACAGCTCACAGCCTACATGCTCCTTGGCTGACCTAGTGACGATATATAAGAATGTGCAGAGCAGAGCATGGATGCAGATGTGGGAGAAAATCCAAACTTAAAATTCAGGGGACTTTTACAGCATCTGCTGAGGTGCCTCCCCTCCGACTTAGCCATATTAATTCCTAGCATCCTTATCCTGATTCAGATCTTGTGGTTTCCTTGAGCTTCATCTTCCCTATGAGAGCATGTATACTGAGTTTCTGGTCAGAGCCTCCAAAGATGCATTCACAACATGAGACATTTACTCTACACAGCAAGCTTCCTGAATACAAGGTCCCGTGCCTGGGCTTGTATTCCCCATGGAAGGAGTGAACTTCATTGTCACACCAACTCAAATGAAAGTTGTGTCCACCTGCATCTGCGTATGAAGCTGGGGAACTAACTTATGGTTTGATCTTATAAAAACTGACCAGGATCTCTCTTGATATGAAATATACTCACCTGTGTCTCCACCTGATCTAAAACTCCTTCACTCTTTAGGGATCTTCCTCTTCCATGGATACAACTCCTTTCTAGTACTTGTCTTCCTTGTTTAGCTGTTGATGAACTTGTGATACCCTTTATAAGAAAGAAGTAGAACAGCACCAACCACCTCTTTAAGGTGTCTAGGAGAATTCATTCTACACAAGAGTTCAAGATCTAACAATTCACTGTGATAAGGTCCTCCAAATCTCACAGGCAGCATTTGGAGTACTGTCTGTTCCAGACACCTTACCGTCTGACATCTTGAATTGTTTCCCATCACCTTTTGTGCATTCAAGGCAGGTACAGAGCTGCATTCTGATTTAAGTATTCTACAAGCAATGATTCTGGAACAGCATGTTTTTCAATTCTGTATGCTTAATCTTATGTAACAGAGAAGTATACAGACATTGAGTTTGTAAGAAGGGCCATGCTTGCCTTGTGTGAAAGGTTCTGTTTACTGACAAGGATGGCTGCTGCTGCTCAGCAAGAAGCACATTTGCCTGAATCACAGAATGGCTGAGGTAGGAAGGCACCTCTGGAGATGGGCTAATCCATCCCATGGCTAAGCAGGGACACTGAGCAGGTTGCCCAGGGCTGTTTCTCATCTGGTTTCTGAAATCCCTTTACATATCAGAGGCTGAAATTGTGACAGACAGCATTTCATTGACAAGAAGCTTCAGGGCTGGTATCACGATTTTCAATTAAGTACCAAAATTGCAAATGATGGGATGAAAGAATGATGCATTTCCGGTCCAAGGGATCCTTTGCAAATAAGAAGACATGGTAGTAGGTTTTTTACTTCAGCTTATGGTCTTATTTGAAAAGACAGCACCCAAGAGAGGTGATCTGCCTAAGGAATTAGGCCCTAATTCTGATGAGTGTGAAACTGTCATGTCAGCTTTGCCAGCTGAGCAAATCAAACAACATAGCCCAGACTCAGTCAGCACATAAGCAGTTTTACAGTGTGCTGCCATTTCATTTCTTTGTACTGACTCCCCAAACCAATAAATAGTTCTCTGACTTTTTTCCATCTTTTCTAGAGAAAATATCTCCTCTTTAAGTTTTCTTCCTTTTCAGAAGCTATTTCAGTCTGGCCTGATAAATATTAAACATTTTCCTCTTCAGGTTGTGAAAGGTCCCTGGAAGATGCTGGTTGTATCTAGGGCACTTCTCTACTGACCACCAAGAACAGGTAACGAGGGCTACCAAGCTGGTGGCTAGAAATATCCTCTGCTCTCAGCCACACGCAGGCATCAAGCAGTGGGGAGAGGCAGAGATGGCCTGGAGGCTGAGTGTAGTACTGACTCTGACACCTGACTACTGGCTGACAGTGTGACTCACTGGTGTAACTCAGACCTGCAAACCCATCACGGATGTGTGAAGACTGCAAACTCCTCAGGGACAGAATGCCCCAAACTCCCAGGTTCTGCATTAAGACTCTCCAGCTCCCCACCTAATGTGTGCCACTGGAGTTCATCTGCAGCAACGTGAGGGCTGGCGTCTGCAGATCTCTGTGACAGAATGCAGTGGTGTTGCAGTAATACACGATGTTGCATTTCTGTAAAGCTACTTTTTCAAGAGAAGCGTTGTAAGCAATCCCTGAGTAGCATTTCTTAGTCACTATCAGCATGTGCCACTCCTGAGTTTGTAGTAACAGAAGGTTTTTTAAGTCTTTATTAATTTGAAATACTGTTACACTTCCTTCAGGCTAATCTGATCCTAAATCACTCATTCCAGAAGCCAGTGCAGTAGGACAGCACAGTCAACTGTCATAGCCAAGTGAAATTGGAAGAAGACCTTTGTTCTGAGCCTGTCATTGCATGGGTTGGTAATTCGTTCCTATGCAACACTGGTGATTTCCATTCTATTCAGAGAAGTTAAAACCAAAGCCTGACATTAATCTGGATGGAAGTTAAGGTGAAGTTAGGCTGTTAAAGATGGGAAAAAAAGAGAAAAGACTGTGGACTTTTCCCTCAGACAGCTATTAAATGACTTGGTACCTGATATTAAATGGTACCTGCTACTTGGAAAAAAAAATACTGTATATATACAGTAAAAAAATGTTGAAGGATTCTGAAGTTGCTTATTTAAATTTTGACTCCACAAAAGTTGTCAGGTCTTCTTTGAGAAAGAAAAAAATATCCTATTGTTGTAAAATCATTTTAGGCTCCCTATCTACCATTTTAACTGCCCATAGCATACTATGGCTGCTGTACATACTAGCAGATACCTTGAAACCATGTTCTCCAGGCCACCAGAGTACATATACCATGCAAGTGCCATACCCCTAGATTTAGGTCCCGTTGCCCAGCCTGTGGGTAATCCAGACATCCTCACAGATTTTCCCCTTTTTAACAGAAAGTGTCAGCAGCAAACCATCCATGTGCTGGTAGGATTTCTGCAGATAGCTCTGCACAAAAGCCAAAGCCTGACGGTTACCATGGGATTATCTCATTAAGCTTTTACTGAATATAAGGCATTCTTCAGTGTCTGTTAATCTTTTCTACTCTTCCCCCTCTCCTCTAATTCTCTTGCCCTCTGTGCCGGGACGTGATTTGTACCAAACCCCGGCAAGGGTAAGGGAGCTGCTGTGCTCTGTCAGCCAGCAGTGTGGTTCCATGGTTGCACTTGGCTCGAAAAATCCCATCTTTCAAACCCTCTTCAAATAGGCATTGCTGTGTATTTTGGAAAAAAAGAAACCAGCTCCTGCACCTGTTGTTATTTATGAATAATAATAATAAAAAGCTTTGAAGAAGGAGAGTACTTAACCTGTTCTCCTGCTGAGAATTGGATCAGGTTCTTGTTTTCCCTAAGCCGCCTTTGTGTTCCTTTAGCAAGTGCAGGAGTGTTCAGATGGGTGTGTTTTACACTGTCACTCCCGTGAAGACCTATTTACACTTCCGGAGGGGTACAAGAGGGTCCCAGTAGTGCAGATGGTTATTATTTCATGGGAAGCAGTCCTTTCTGGTTTGCACCCATGCCCTGCATGCCCAGGCTTGCAGGAATGGTCCCCGGGGAAGACTTGTCTCTGCAGAAACACTGACTGTATCTTGTGTCTCAGCAGAAAGATTTCTGTCCTTTCGGATTCAACAAAGAGCATGGCATAACCCACTACACCCAAACCCCCAGGGAGGCTGGTGCCACATTTTAAGGCACACCCTTTTTACTTAAGGGGTTTTCTTCCCTCTTAACTCCTCAGGTAAGGGAGCCTGAGTGACAGATTTTTTTCCACTGTTGTCCAAACCTCTAGTATACTCCAGATAGGTCAAGAAGATTGTCAGCTATTGCTCTGCTTGCCTGCTGTGGATGCGCCTGTTTGGAGATAGCTGCTAGCCTGGGTCAGGCTGCCTGCACTGGCCCCAGGTGTTCTGTGGGCAGTGGCACAAAGCTGTGGCTGCTGGAAGCCCGCAGTAGGTTTTAGAGAGCTGGGAAGGGAATTATGGTGACTTGCTGCTGGCACATTCATGTTAATGTGTTTACTCACTTTCTTCAGGATCTTATGAGAATTGCCAGTGAATTCAGATAACTGACAGGATCTTAGTTATAATTAGTAGCAGCTTCCATTCTGACACATGGGAAGGACTAACAGCATTTTTCTTCAGGCAGAGTTGTTATGCTCTCCTCTAGAGAGGTACTTAAAAAAGTACATTTTCTAGCAAAAAGCCTCTCCCACTTGTTTAGGACAGATGGGAGAGGAAGGGATTCTGAAATGATGGAGTTTGAGGGTAAAAAATTATTGTACAAACTGTCACAGAGTGTGGGCTGTCACAGATCAGCTATTTTTGTTATTACTGACATGCATCCGTTATATCAAGAACTCAAACAGTATCAGAGCAGATGTGGACAAAGTTTCTATTTTTCTGTTCCTACAAGTTGTGAAAAATCACAGGGAAACTAGCAGGCTGTAATACATGTGGAGACCTGAAACTCAAGGGCTGAATCAATGAATGAATTTATTTAGCCTGATGAGTGAAGTGTACCTGTCCACAAGGTCTAATCACATGGCACTGATTTTCAAAGATCCTTTGTTTCACTTTAGAGGAATTTGAAAATAAAAATAAACATTACTGTGGTGTTTGAAAAGGCCTAAGAAGCTAAATACCCAAGAAGAGTTTAAGATCTGCTGACTTTCAGGAAAACTGGGAGTCTAATTTGAGGTTAACTCTCCTCACCACAGAAATGAGGTTCCTGAAGGAACGGCTTGGACTGCTAAGTCCAGTTCTTTACAACTGCAAACAGCCCCAGAATGTTTGAGAAGGCCCAATCTGAGGGGGCCTTCACCATCTGTATTTTGTCGGAAAGTCCTGTTGTTATACACGCCAGCAGGTCCTTCTAGAAATCTGTTGTTATATGTGCCAACATGTCCTTCTAGGAATCTGCCTGGTCTCTCTCTCCAGGTTCTGTTATGGACAAGAGAGATGAAAACCATATAATTCAGGGACAAAACTTGAATGATGAGCTTCCTTTTCACAAACCTGGGGCCCTGAGTGCAAACGACAGCAAAGGCGATAATACTGGAAGACGATCTGGGACAGTGACTAGTCAACCATTTAAATAGAATTTAACAACCTGAGATAAACAGAGCTTCTGGCCATAATTGTATGACTTCCAGGACCGAGGAGGTTTTATGCAGTGTAGGTGGTCTATAGATATGAGCTTTGGGATAGGTTTTGAGATTGATCCTGATGGTTAATATAAACAGTATGCTAGTGTTGTAGAATACTTTAATGTCAATTTTTCCTGCTATTTCCTTAGATTTTTCTAAATGTAATGTGTACTTCTAAATGTAAGATGTCCCCCACTGATACGAGGAATTTTAAAATAATAAGTAAAGCAAGTATTTACATCAATAAGCATTAATAAAAGTAATGACACTAAAAAACTATACATGTGACACAGGATGTCTTCACATCCATAAAGGAGGCTTGAATATGTTCAAGTTCAGAGAGTGAAATACCTTTTTTCACCTGTAGTTTATCTTTAGAAGTACACTTGAACTATAGCTTTTTTTAATGCTGAAAAATTGGACTGTTGTCCCTGCTTGCCAAAACTACCTCCTCTAATTGAACTCACTCTTTACTAAGTGCAAAGGGAAGCAAGGCAGGGCTTTGCCACCTGAAATGTAAAAAGCTGTAGCCAGACAAAAGTCTGATCGCTTCTCTTACAAGAAATACGTGATCTGAGTTAAAACCGAGACTTGGGAAGTGATACCTACAGATGCAGACTTGCTTATCCTGCTGGTGCCAGGAGGATGTGACCTCTTGGATGGTACAACAGGTCACCTCTGGGTACTGCTGGTGATGGAGCCAATGCAGGGAGTGGGGGTGTTTGGGCCTCTGTCAGGAGCAGGGAGCAGAGATGTAGATGTTGCTGCCCTTCCTGGTTGCCCCTGCCTGAAGGACTTCTCTACTCCATTTGTCCTTAGACCTGTCCCTGCTCAGGTGACCCAGCACCACTGGCACACTGGATGCTGTGCCACTATGGATGTAGAGACTCTACTTAATTTTAACTGGCACTCACCAGTGGTTCAGTTCCGTAACTCAACATGCCCTTAAGAACTGAGACTGTCATGGGGCAACAGTCTCAAGTGTTCAGATGTGAGAAGGACAAGCTCAAGGGAATAGGCTTGAAGGATCAGGGCTAGTTTCTCATCTATTTCCTTTCACAGAACAGAATATGAGGTTGTACACATCAGTGACTGTCAGGCTGGGAGACTCACCCAGACAGAGTTTTGTCAGGAACTACATTTCAGGATGTGAATTAATGAACAAGAAGCATTTTTGCACAGGAGAAACTACAGACTGAGAAATGCCTTTGGCAAAAGTATTGGATTTCCAGAAGCACTGGATATTATTAGACTGTCTTTTGAGGTTTTGCTTTATCTTTCTGTTTATGTGCAAAAATTTCCCTGCTGCTGAATTAGTTTGCTCAATGGAAATCTTATCAAGTCTGAAGAGCTCTGTGCAATTGAGCAAGAAGCTAGAAGGATGTGAAATACTTACACTGAGAATTCTGGGTTACAACTAGTATTTAACATTTATTTATAAAGGGAAAAGAGGTCATGTAGCAGATTCCTACTATCACATTGGCCAAATAGCTATGCAAATGTCTTTTGATTTCTCCTTAATAGTCATGTTTTGCAGAAAGTCTCCCAGGGCGTTAATCCCCTGGGTGTTATTCATTCACATGAAATGAAATACGCAGAGGAGTGGGAATGATAGAAAGATTTTACTGGCACAAATGTGGCAATGAGCAAGTTATATGGGTCAGCACAAATGAGTACAGATAAAATTTTTATATCACCAGACCATGCATTTCGCAACTGCTGAGCATGAAAGGGGAAAAAAAAAATCTCAATATTTGTAAAGCATTTAAAAATTATTGAGGATGATGGCTGTGGGTTTTTGTTTTTCAAGCGAAGCAAATATTCAGACATCTTAATTGCAAAGTATAAGATCTTGAAATCTCATTGAAACAAACAATAGAATTCCCACTGACCTTAATGGAGCTGGGATTTCATCCAAGTAGCCAACTACAGGAGACTCAAATAAGGGAAAAATAATAACCAATACATTTTAGAAACTGATTGTTTTTTTCCTGAAACTTTTTGTTTCTCTCTTAATACACAGATCTCTTATTTTCACTCCAGAAGTTAATTCTGAGATTCCCTCAGTCCAACAAGAAAGATTTTTGCATACTTTTGAGATGCTAGGAGTATTTCCAATGGGGAGAAAATGTAGCTTGAATGAGAGGCAAATCACAGAGTCAGAGAATGGTTGAGGCTGGAAAGTCTATCTGGTAATGATTTAGTCCAACAACCCTACTCATGCAGGGCCACGTACAGCAGGTTCCCAGGACCATATCCAGTCAAGGTTTGACTGTCTCCAAGGACGGAGACACCACAACCTCCCTGGGCAATCTGTGCCAGTGCTCGGTGACTCTGACAGTAAGAAAGAGTTTCCTGGTGTTCGGAGGGAACCTCTTGTGTTTCAGTGTGTGTCACTGGGTGTCACTGAGAAGCGTCTGTCTTCATCTGTCTGTTATAATAGGTTTATTAGGTGGGGTGGAGTTTTCTAAATCCACTGGGGAATGCTGTCACATGATGCAGGCTGCCATGGCTTTTGTCACTGGGTCTGTGAGCTTTTACTTTTCTTTTACTTTTCCTGAGAAGTTGTTCCTAGCCAATTAAAAGTGAAATAAGATTTTGACCACTGGTGAAGATGCCTGAAAATTGCTCCAAGGCTGCATATATATATATATGCAATGAATATGTAAATTTTTAAAAAGAGTTTTATTTAGATGTTTAGTGTTCCTGATAGTTTAAAACTGGAAGATTTGGCAAGAAAGAAGGAATAGTTTTGTTTAAAGTGACCTTGCAGCTGAGAATGCTAAAAATGTTGGTGTGGGAAAACTCCATTTACTATGTTCAATGTTGTTCATCCTCTGCCTGTTATGAGAAGTAGAATTCCTGTGCAGAGGTAACACACTCTCACAGACATGTGCAAAGATGGATGGAGCCTGTGTCCCAGCATGTCTCGTTTCACCAGGATGGCCTAAGGTGGATGGAGACCGTGTCCTTGTTTGTCTCTGCTGCCCAGCATTGTTAGCAAGGTAATGAAATAAGTGTACTCTTTGATTTTGGCTGTGGTTTGATTGTTGCCCTTGGTTACCTGTATGTGTCAATTCACATACCATTCCACCTGGCCTTGAACACTTCCAGGAATGGGGCACCCATCATGTCTCCAGGAAACCTGTTCCAGTGCCTCACCACCCTCAAAAGAAAGCATTTCTTCCTAATATCTAATCTTATCTGCTCTCTTTCAGTTTAAAGCCAATCCCCCTTGTCCTATCACTACTTGCCCTTGTAAAAAGTCATCTAAACCTATGGAAAACACAGTGAAACTGCTGACCTTCTTAAAAGATTCTTGCATTGTTTTCCTGGATTTGAACTACAAAATATAAGGACAAACCAAAGATGGAAAGGTTATTCTATTTAGCGTCAAGACTGTTCATAATGTTTTTCATAGTAAATTTCTGCCTAAAGTTTAAGCAGGTTACGCTAGACAAGAACTTACATCCTTGTCATGTTGAGCAGAACTTGAAAGCAAAGATTAAATGGAAAACACATCTTTATATTAATTATAGATGGCTAGTGTTTCTCAGGACCTGAGGGAAATAAACAAAATTTCTCAGCTACTTGAAGTTTGGAGTGTACTGCTTTAAATCAGTAAATGTGGACAATTTACATGCCTAACATGCCACATATCAGCATGAAAACATTTGTCAGAAATTGATGAATGAAACAAGAAGAATAATGAAGAAAAATGACAATATAGAAACCCTCCGGAGAGCAAAATAAACAATGTAAGTGTTTGGTAAATAAATCCCTGCAGAACTCTTAGAAATGAGTCACTGATTAATTGAATCAATCCATCAACCTTTTGTGATTACATCAATATGCAGTCCCTTTGATGTTCTTCTTCTTCCATAGCTACTATTTTAAATGCCTTTAAAATGTAAGATAGAATATAATACATCTCTATGAAGCTATCATAAATTAATTGTATACTCTAGTAAGATATAATTGGCAGATACTTTTACTCAATTCTTATATGTACATGCTTTAACTAACTGTATCACCTATTAACTGTACTCTGAGTTCATGTTACCCTGCTCTCCTCCTTTTCTGAATTTTTTTGTCACTCACTTTTTTGATTAATTGAAATTTAACAGCAGAGTGAGACTGTGAGGTCATAGGTTTTTTTCTTAATTGAAATATTCTCATTTGCTTACTTTATTTATCGCATAAACCCTTTTCAGAAAGGACTGTCTTATTTACTCTGTTCATAGATTGCACCATGCTTGTACATCCAGTAATTACCAGAAATAATAATTTTTGTATACCAAATGCCTGTCTAAAAAAAAAAACAAACACTTGGGACTTTGACTCTCTTGAGAGGAGGGATAGGAAAAGCTAAGTAGAAAAGGGGAGAGACTGTGTGTGATTTTGTATGCCCACCATAAAATATACTCACATAACAGGTGAATGTATGTGTGTACATACATATGACTGAGTGGACTGAGCCAACATTTAGCACAAATGCACACAGATGCATCAATACTTAGAATCCCAAGTAAATTAATGCAATTGCGCATACTTACATGCTCTCCTAGGAACAAAATATTCACCTGCATGCATAGAAACCAACCACCCAAGTGTTTGCAAGGGGAAAAAGCACAACCCTGAGACAAGTTTGAAGAAATTGAAATGTGAATCTGATCCAGTCAATGTGTTCACAAACATTTTTTATGAATTTTCTTCTAATTCACCTGTGCCTTTTGTAGCTCTGGATATTTATGACTTTCTGTGTACTCAATGACCTATAGCTTTAGCAAATGTAATAGCACATGTGAAAATTATTCCTACCAGGGCTTGCTGTGTCTCATGGCTGCTGTAATGCTGCCACCTTTACCATTCTGTTAAGTGTCTCCCTGTGTCTGGGGCCTTTAGAGGATGTATCTAACCTTGTGCTTCCTCCTCTTGTTGCTTTGCACACATCCTCAGCGACACTGTCCCTGTCCTCTATGACTGCCATCACCATCATCACCTAAGCTGGAAATGATGGATGTGACAAAGAGCAGTATGTAATTCTGGGAGGGTATTTGGGGTTGTGTTCAGGAAGAGAGAGTGAGAATGGGACAAGAAGATGGTGACAGAGAGAAACAAATGAAATGGGTATGGAACAGCATTCTGTGTGGCAGAACCGGAGAATGCTTCTTCACCTTTAGCTCCCCATAACCTATTTCCCAGTAGGGAAAAGGCAAAGTTGGGAAAAATATTAAGTAACAGATGGCAGTAAAGACCCTTTTCCACTAGTGGATGCAGAAGTATGGCTTTTGTACAGGAGATTCAATTTTGAATTAGAGATGACCACAAACTTTTCTTTTTTTTTAATTCTCAGGTTTCACAGTGCTCGTATCTATCCAAAATAATAATCCCAAGGCATTTGGAAGTCCCAAGAGCTAAGTCTTCTACTCAACAGAGAGCAGAAAACATGGAACTTATATTGGATTATTTATTACAAAATCGCTTTAGTGATCTTGGCAGGATTCAGAAGACACTTGTAGAAGACATTATCTGTCTCGTTTTCAGAGAGATAAAGAAAAAGTGCATTTTAAAAGACCCTTCTTTTGTACATATGGAGAGAGATGTGCAACAAATGTATATATGATGCTACTTAGAACTTCACATTTGGTACAATATCCTCCTAAACCGCTCAGCTATGACGAGGTCTCAACTCTAACTAGCTGCAATTGCTCTTCTTGTTGAAGGTCTCAACAGAGGGACTTGTCAGGACGCGAGATCAAACAGATCTGATTTCTTCAATCCATGTCTAGTGCTGAAGCATGTTGGTGACTATAGGAAGAAAACCTCCTTTACTGATTGATTCTGTGCTGTGCTACTTCTGTACATGAACGAGTAACTGCAGTCTAAAGGGAAGTTTCTTTTATGCATGGTAATTAGATTTAATATTGCACATAGCTTGAAGCAGACCAATTAGCATAACAACTGTCTTTGTCTTTCTCCAAGGAGCAGTGGACACAGTGCTGTCTGCAGCACTGCTGTGCATTGGTTCTTCAATAAAACCTGGCTTACCTTTAGCGTCTGCTGCCAATCCACATGTACTGGGAAGAAGCCAGATTCAGATTAGCTAGAAAACAAACTCAAGAAGTCCATCAATTTCATCTCAGCTAATCATCAGTAGAGAGTCAATGTCAAAGACAGTAGACAGTAGCAAGCAATGCATACACATAGACTATTCATGGGGCTTTTCACCAAGTTTGTGAGAAAAATCCTCATCCTTTTAGTATTTGCATTTAAAATAAAACAGAGGACTGTAAATGAAAATTTTACAAGCTGGAGTGATTCATGGTGTATAGAGTTTTGCTTTGGCTACTATCAATGTGCTCAAATGGAAGGTAAGCATGCAAGTGATCAAAACCTTCAGACACTGAGTTAATAGCCATTCCTATCTGGAGACATCCAGGGATCAATGCATAATTGTGGCAGACTTTGTCAAAATGCTGTGCAGCAGTGAAGTATTGCAAAGAGCACTTAAATTAAGCAAGTGGAGCACAAAGCATTTCTTCTTACCCGACTGAAAAGTATCACTTACACTATAATGAAGACTTAAAAAATTCTAACGACATTAATTAATGAACTCTCTTTCTAAGGAATCATCTTAAGAGAGCATGACCGAGTATATCAAAATGTGTACCATTCTGCTCCACCCTTATTAAATGACCCCAGGCAAACTGTCAATATATATGAGCTCTATAAATATTTTGCCTAAGACAGGATTTCAGCATTTCAGTGTAGGGCCAATAAACAGCATATAAAAGAATATTAATGCAGTGGAATATCCATGTTACATAGCTCCCTCTTAACAGGGTTTACTTTTGCAATACTTAACACTGTTGGCAACTCTATACCTATCATAGGCTTAAAATTCCTGATGAGTGGGCAAAACCAGCCCTGTTTCCTAAGTAAAGAGTCTGTTGCAGTCAGCCTTGTAAAAGAAACCTTTTAGTGTCAGTGATAATGAAAATACCTGGTACATATGACAGCGTTAAAATGGTGTCATGACCCAGCAATTTCTATTCAGTGCTGTCACATCCATGCACTGCACAGATCAGGATTGTCATCATGTAAATGTAATAGGATTCTTTATCTTGCATTGTTGCTCAGCTGGGAACAGTAATTCTGAGTTTCCTGTAAGTTCTGAATAGCAGCAGGGGGCCGTGAATAGCTTGGAAACCTATATTTTTTCCATTTATTTTTTTTAAAATGCAAATTACACTAGTAAGTCAAAAAAATCACTTTGTTAAAAATACATTCAGAATTAACAAATGCCAAAAAGAAAAGAAAAAAAAGACACATTTGGATTGTATCTCTTGCCTTCTGAATATTTCAGTTTATAACAAAAGCCCAGCCTAGAAAAATAACATTCTTTACTGGATTTTGAGGAGGATACAGCTGTACAAATCAAAAATGCCATCCAGATATTGTCACATTACTGTGCTCTAAACTGCTTCCAGAAGAGATCTGTCCACTAATCATTTAGTTGAGTAGTCAACAGTCCTAATTTTTTAAATGGTGGTTCTCTAACTGCAACTTACGCAGGGTTATGAATACTAACTTCATATAGGTATGTATGTGTATATATATATGTATACTGTGTGTATGTGAGTGTGTGTATCTACTCTATATGTAATATATGAATACACATTTATATTGCAATCCATAGTAGTTAGATGTGCTTCCTATTTCCTAAGCATTTTACAAACATTAACAATTCAGACCTCACAAAAAGCCTGTGAGGCACATATTATTCCCGTATTATAGATGGGAAGACTAAGACACAGAGAAATTAAGGCCAAAATTTTCTAAATTAAAATCAGGCCTATAAGCTACGTGTAGACACTTCATTAAATTGTCTGACTTCTAAAATTGCTAACTACCAGTAGCCACTGTTCCATGGGAAATCACTGAAAGGTATGAAAAATTATCTTCTGTAAATTGGATTGCTGCTTAGGTGCCTAAACTGGTTTCTTTTCATGTTAAAAAATGATTTTTATAGAAATATCTTTTGATTAACTAGTATACAGGGAAAGATAAAATAACCTGTTATGACATTTTCATTCCATTTAAACCTCTTCATTGTGTTTAATACTATATATCTGCTATATTTAATACTACATAAAAGTAGAAACTTTCTAAATTATCCAAGTTATGGTAAATTTCAGTCTGGCACTAGGAAGTTTCATGGTGTTTCCAGGGGGTGAAAAGCAGCTCTATCCAGTATGAACTCAGAATTTCAGGTACCCAAGTATGAAAATTTAAATTTGAAATCCAAATCAGCAATGAATGCTTTACAGGATCAGGCCTAGGGGACGTGCCTGTTTCATGCACGAAATTCCCAGCAGTATCTGAGACGGGAGCCCTTGGTCCACTGCATCACGATCTTCCTGGGTGATGCAGCCCCCAACAATAGTTAGTCCTGTGTATTTTATATACATAGACATACACACACATTCACACACTTACATATATATATATCTAACTRTATCTATATAAATCTCACTGAATCAATGTAAATATAGTTCCTGAACATATCCCAAATCTTATTTTCACTGGTGAATGCCTGTTCCTCTGTCATTGTCCAGAGTTGCTGCTTGTGACACTGTACATCCATGCAGACACAGCAAAGGGCACTGGCTTGTACAGGGATGGGTGAGTGGTGTGAGTGCACAGGCCTTTGGAGCGAGGCTTTGGCCAGCAAGGAAAAGGGAGTCACTCAGGAGTACCTCGAGCCTTTCCAAGCGCTGACCTTCCCTCTTGCCCTCAAAAGCTATGTGGTCACCTCAGGTGTGGCAGGTGCGTGCGTTTGTCTATGCAAGGTCTGAGCAAAGAAACAATGACAATCCAAGTTTCTGAAAAACCTGAGCAAAATATTGGGTTTTCCTAGTGAAAGCCATCTACGTTCTTGAAAATACAGATCAGATGTAGAATAAAACATATGTTCCTAGGAGTTCAGAGTATTTCATATACACATTGACCTACTAGCAAAATTCCCAAAGGCATCTTGTTGCCAACTACGTAACAGCACAGGGGATTTTTTCAGCCACAATAATACAGGAAGATAAAATACACGTTCTAACACACAACAGATCCCCCAAATATACCACAAAAAGGTCTTCAGTATTTCTTCAACTCAACTAATCCCTCCCTGCCCTCTCCAACTGAAATCGAAAAATAAAATATATGGATCCCTTATGGTGCAATTAGAAAAAAAAAGCTCACTTACAGAGAATTTTTAGTTGAAATTAGATATAAAAGAGTAAACGTAGCTAGTACATATTCAGTTGGCCTTTGTTGATAGAAATCTGCAGATGTCTCTGTAGTTAGTAAAAGATATTTAGAGATAGCTATAAAAGCACCTACAGTGCGATAAATAAAACCAGCGGGATTAAGAAGCACTGTTTCTGCTGCTTATTTCCAGTAGGTTCAATTATTAGTTTCTGTTACCCCTTTCCCCACCTTGACCCCCGAAAGGTCTTATTCATTTATTTCTTTATTTTTCTTTTTAATCATTATAAACTGTTTCTTGACCACTGTGGAGCCCCAAAAGTAAAGCACTTATCAGACAGCTGGCAGTTTTCTACTTGGTTGCTCTGGAGCCATGGAGCAACAGAGCCTTATTCCCTGACATGAAAACAAAGCAAAACCAAACAGAAGAAAACCACTGACTTAGAAACTGTTCAGAATTAACAGCAGCATGTTAACTTCGGAAAGCTTGCACGTAGTTTCTCTAATGTGCAACGCGGTTGGGTTAAGGCAAGTATGAACTGTACAGCCTTCAGGGCAAACAATGCGCTGTCTATTGACTTCTGCTGCAAGGTCATCCTGGTATTTCAGTGTTGTGTTGACTAAGGAGACTCAACACGGCCAGGAGTGTGGAGAAGGCTCCCAAAGCACTGAGTGGGCTGGGTTCATGTCTCAATCCAGATGGGCCGCGCTGGCCGTGGCCGGGGAAGGAAAGAGACAAAAGGTGGCACCAATGCCTCTGTTCTGTCCCTCTGGTGCTGGGAGGCAGGAGGTCCAAGGAGGGGGTTTGGGGCATCTCCTTTAGTACCTGTTAGAAAGAGAGGCCGAAGGTCTCTGTTGTTTTCTGTCTCACTGTTCAATCAGCTTTTATGTTTTATTTTTAGCACAAAAATTGGATTTCTTTTCTCTTTGAAGAACCAGGAGGCCATCCTGAAATAGTTTTTTTGACAGGTACTCCAGCCCACCGTGAGTAGTCCCCACATTTACTTTGACCTAGAAGAAAGACAGAAAAAGAAAAATACTTATAATCCACCATATACTTATCTGATCCCTGCCCTGCTGCTCTGGTGCCCTTTTGCAAGCAAGTGTAAGCCACAAACCAGTAACAGTTCAGCTACACATAGGATGAAGAGGACAGAAAGACAAAGTGTTTGCTCAGGTAACTGCTTGGCTCTCTCTGGAACATTGTCAGAGAAGTCAGCACGGGTTTTCTAAACAATCCTAGGCAGGAGTTATATTTAATTATAATCTTAACTAGGCATCCATGAGTCAACTGGAAGATGACCTGACTTATATAATCCATCAGATATGTAGCTGTCTTTGTAAAACCAAGAGGTGACATAGTATGAGGACAGAAGGGCTGAATCGCAGGCGCAGGGGAAAGCCACCCACACCCGCTCACAAAGCAGAGAGCCTGTGCAAGTGCCACAGCCTTGGATACCGTAACAGTGTTGTCCCAACCCCATGTTTTGTAACTAAAGCTTTCAGTTTAAAATGGACAAGTTGTTGTTTTTTGATAGTCAAAGCTTAGCTGGTAGTTTATTTAAGTATTTCTGAACCCCACAAACATGAGGAGATAATTACACAGCAGATTTGTACTGCATGAACTTGCTGAGTGTTACGGCGGTTATACTTGAGGTGCTGGTTTTAGTGGTGTTTTTATGTTTAATTTGTACTTTAAGTGAATGGTAAAGTAGGTAGCACCTTCAGTATGTGCAATTATCTGGACAAATACCTATACGTGTGTGTGTGCATGTGAGTATATATACTGCAAATATTCTTAGACTTCACAATAGGAGGAAAGCAACTTCACTTTGGGGCTGCACTGCTTTTGAGCAATTTCTCCAGTGCATTAGGCATCAGCATCAGACATGCATGCTTTTTTTTTGCTTCACTTCTTCTTTTCTCGAGCAAACAAGTTTACTGTGAAGAACATAGAGAAAGATCTCTCTCCCCTCCCTCGTTCCTGCTCTTTTCAGAACAGTGATCATGCAGTGCAGTCTTGTTCCACTACTACAACTGTGTTTTTTCATGTGCAGCAGAATCAGTGTCAGGGAGTGTTTAGTCACCTTCCTCGGTCACCTCCCAAGAGGAGAATTTTGTCTTGACAATTGATTTCCGCCATCTTATTGTGTCCTTCTCCCATGGTCTGGAAATGAGCACTGGCATCTCCGGCACAGAATGCCAGGAAGCTGCTTTTGAGTACATCAGCTGTGGCCACACTGCAAGGAGGTACATGAGCATCGGTTCTGTCCCGTTCTGTTCAAAAAGCGTATTCGTTTTGAAGGGACTGTCTAGGCTTCTTGGCTTGTACAGCATAGAGCACACTGTTGGCACTTAAATAATAAAAAAATCCCATTTATAACAGGTAGATAAAGGTCACGATAAGAATTCTTCCCCAAAACATCAGTGTTTTATTTAAAACATAATTTTAAACTGCATATATTTTTCTCTTAAAAGAGTTAAATGTTTTAAATTACATATGAATTTGGAAGAGATGATAAGGAAAACTGTGATTGGAATTCAAAGTCTAAAATGTAGAGAAAAAAACTCCAAAGTGAGCCTGAATCTAATAATTCTAGAGTATTAAAGGTGACAGTAGCTGGAGATAATCACTTCAATTAACTATCTACAGCTAATGTTTCTTTTTCATAAATCAAGATTTTTTTCTTTCCTTAGGTATTTTGTCCATTTAGGGTAGTTTTGCATAATTGATGAAACTCCACACAAAGGTACTGTGTTTGTTTAAACTGAATTAGAATGTTCTTAAAAGTAGAGCTTGATTGATATAACAAATAATAAATAATAAATCTTTAGATAAAAAAGTCCTGACACAATAGAAATGTAAATATAAGAAGCCTGAACAAATCAATATAATTATTTGTACATGTAGGTAGGTTGGTGCAGGTTCAATATAACCTCCAAATTAACAAAATGAAGTCCTAACTTTAGCACACAGAAGGAAACTGGTTACAAAACAGTGTCTTAACAGTTAGCAATCACTAAACCCAGCATTCCTTCAGGATAATAATTAAATCATGCATGTATAAAACAGCTAAAATTGATTTAAATCACTTGGATGCAAAGCTGTCTGACTTGCATAGAAATGAAAGTTTCTGTTGATGGACTTCTGTTGCTGCAATCTGCTAAATCAATTCACGTCAGCCAGAAGTATGTGGATAATGACGGAGACCTTCCACACAGTTCTGTATGCCTTTAAGATTTGTGCTAGTTCTATATATGAATCAATCTGGTAAAGATATAGGGGCTTCTCTGTGCTGTATTACTGAACTACATGTTGAAATTCGTATTTTGAAAGAATCTGTACAATCATTAGAATCTGATATTATTTTGGTGAGCTCTTCAAAGCAGAGGCCATACGTCCTCCTTCCCTTTTGCAGCATGCCCAGCACACCTATGGGTACTACCACAGCATGGAAAATGAACTGCTATTGTGCCTCTGCATATAGTTAGCAATCAGATGATTTAAAGGCAACTGTCTCCTATTTAATTTCTCTCATAAATCCAGAGCTCCACACGAGATGCGCCCAGTGTGAGTCTGCATAGTAGAGGATGCAGAAGTGGCAACAACTTATCTCTATATTTTCTTGATCTTTTGCAGGAATTAAATGGGATGATGCTTAATATATCTTCTGCTGCCTATGGAATCAAAGACATTTTGTAGCAATTGATAAAGTTGTGGAAATAGTTATATGAATACAGCTATATGGATATGTATGGGTATAGCCGTATGCTGGTTGGATATGATTACAGCTTGATCAGTGGTGAGAGCATGGCAAGGGACCCCATAAAGCAGGTTTCTCCTCTCCTCTCCTCTCCTCTCCTCTCCTCTCCTCTCCTCTCCTCTCCTCTCCTCTCCTCTCCT